>JARQTG010000426.1:662967-847839 GCA_030142615.1 Syrista parreyssii
GAGAGAGAGAGAGAGAGAGAGAGAGAGAGAGAGAGAGAGAGAGAGAGAGAGAGAGAGAGAGAGAGAGAGAGAGCGAGAGAGAGAGAGAGAGAGAGAGAGAGAGAGAGAGAGAGAGAGAGAGAGAGAGAGAGAGAATTGAGGTACGCCGCCCAGGCGCCTGTTAATAAAAAATAAGTCCGCAATTCGTCCTGGCAACCGTTCTCTATTTTTCTTCTTCTTTTCTTCACAATTACAATCAAAGATTATATCTAAATCCGTATATACTAGTGCTGTAATTTCTTTATCCTTTTCTCCTAGACAATCCCGGGCCTACGATCGCGACACTTACAATATACGTTTCATTTATTTTTCTTTCCCGTAAAAATAGGGGATTTTATCGTATACTCGATGATACGACATATACAGTTGCATAATAAGATATATGCAAGTATGGCTCAATGACGAAATCCTGCTGATGCTGACGACGACAATGATAATGACATTAATGACCACGATAACAAAGATACCGATACATGATTTTCTTTTCAACGAGATAATTTTCACTAATTTCTTTTTCTCCGTCCTAAAATACTATTTTTCGAAAATATCAATGCACGATAACTATACGCTCTGTCGTACCTTGATCGTGATCATTAATTACGATTTATTTCCTCGATTCTCATTAACCATAATAATAGTTGGGGTACGTTTCAAGGGATGTTTTTTTTTTCCGAAATTTTTCTCTTCTCCCCTTCCTCTCGTGTTTACCGTTAACGAAAAAAAAAACAGTTTTATCGTTTTCCATATCATCCACTTGCTACGTACATATGGCCCATACGTGTATACATATATACAGCCACTAACCTTATCGCTCGTACGTATATACAGGTCTATTTATAGCGTAAATATATATATATATATATATATACGCGTAATCGCCCACGTGTCTAATTATCTTATTTTCTTTTCGGACGATCGACAATTAATTATTTACATTATACAGTACGAGATTTGTCTTCGGTGCGTCTTCGCCTTCGATGTTCGCAATATTTCTTTTCTGCCAACGTACGTGGCTGCGCGCGGGCGCGCGTGTACATTGTTTCTGTACCCGTGCGGTATATATGGGCGAGCCGCAAAAGTTGAAATAACGAAAAACAAACAGCCGAAACAGCTGTCGGATCATCTTCGATTCAGCGGACAGTCGTAAACAGTCTATAGGGTGATGCAATGATGGAGGGTGGTGGTGAATCAATGCAAAAAGAATTGAAACGACGAGCGTCAATGAAAAAGGAAAGGACTACATGAAAATCGAGAAATTATCAGTAGCGATGTAGGCCGAGAAAGGGACAGCTAGAAGAAAGGGTTACGAGCTGTGAGGGGAGGGTTGCGATCAGCAAAATTGTAAAAAAAAAGAAGTACAAAAAATTAGGGGACTATAGGAAATGTACTCTGGATAAATTGCCTAGATTTAGCCTGACTTTCGTTACATACAAGACCCTACGTGTATAATTCGCAATCGTTATATTGTTAGTCTATCAAATTTACATAATGGACAATTTCGCTTCGAAATACTTGCGTGTAAAATACAAGCGAGGTTTCTTTTTTTTTTGCTTCTTTGTTTTTCTTCTCTCTTATTTTTTTCTTCTCGCAAACAGTGCGCCATTCCTCTTTAATTTTCCCCACGTTTTTTTCTTTTTTTTTTTTTTTCTTTATTTCTACAAATTTCTGCACAACAGACGAAAGGGGTACGGGGAAAGAAATATTGGTCGTGCAAACGATTTTTCACTTCGTAAAAAACATCACGTGTATCTCTTCACTTGCTCGTTTCCTCGGTTACGTAATTTTCTTCTAACGAAATTTCTCGTTATATTTTTTATTTTTTTGTTTCTTTGTTTTTTTTTTCTTTTTTTTTCATCCTCGTCTCTCTCTGCACTTACAGATATACGTAATTTAATTGCGTCAACGGAACAACGCGTTTGCATCTAGTGGCTGCGCAGCTCAAGCGCACCACCCGAAGTTAGCTCCGCGTCCATTTGACTTCTATGGTAAAGAGCCAATTTCAGGTGGTCTTCGAGCTACCTAGCCGCTGTACACAGGCGTTGCTCAGCCATGCAGACTCGCATAAACGAAACGACGTACATGCATACATACATGACAAAGAGCGCGCGTACTCACACACATTCATTTTACATCCATCATTGACAATCTTTGTAAAAGGGTTAAAAATAAAATAGGTACTGTTTTTATTATTGTTTATCTTGCTAATGGCGTCTTTTCTTTACTCTCGGAATACGCGTAATATCTATTTGCCGTCTGTAAAACGTGACTTTGTTTACTTTTAGTTTTCTCGTCTTTTCTTCTATCAACCCCTCCTCCTTCGATTCTCGTCCTTCCGCAATTTCTCTAATCAGGACACCGTTTACACCGTCCAAAGTAACAATTCAAATGATCAAAATTACACGACGCAACGGATGCAAATTCGTGACTGCTTGCGCGAGTGTGAATGCATTTGCGTGTCCCTCTGTGTGACGCGAGAGAAACTGGAAGAACGAAAAAAAAGAAAATATATTGACGAATGAGGATGGAGTAACAAAAAAAATGACGGAGACATAAGATATGAGATAATGAAAAAAAAAAAAAAAGAAAGAGAGAGAGAGAAAGAGAATTTATGAAGAAAAGTACATCATTAATCGATAAACATTAACGATACAAATGATAGTAAATAGTAAATAATTAATAATAATTCATTAATCGTAGTAGTAACAGAAACGGTAATAATAATAATAATAATAATAATAATAATAATTACATTTACGATATTAGTAATAAATGGCCTGGCGTGAGAGAGTAGGAGGTGGGACTGTGTGTGAATTATATGTATATATGTGTGTATATATATATATATATTTAGGTATATATATATATACTTATATGTAAAAAAAATCTGGAACTTCTACCAACATTTGCTCATTATTCGTAGTGCTTGTATTACGCATCGCAGCAATTATAACGATAAACGTAGTAACTCATTTAAACTATCCATTTAGTTTTGTATCTGTTTCGTTTAGCGTTCCCCCGCGGCATCGATTATCTCGATTCATGAAATTATTTTTCATCTGCCATACGCTCACTTCTCGCCATTTGTAATCGCGCATTAATTTAACCGGGAGATTTATACGGGCTTATACAATTACGGGTGATATAGTATTTTCATAGAGGGACCCTTCTATAAGGATATTTTTTTGTTAATTCTTTATTCGAGGGTGCTAAGGTAATAGGCTAAGGTCTTGTAGGGATAGGATTAGCTAATCAGTCTTGTATTTGAGGCTCGTTATGTCTAGTTTTCAAACTGTATTGCGTTGCTCTTATATAAATCATCCGTAATCTGCGAATTAAATCGTAACTTCGTTCACGTACGTGTCGCGCTGCTGTTTCTCATAAATTGTTTTTTCTTTCCTCCATTTACGTTCCTCGCAGTCCTTTGACACACCTGTTCCTTCGTTCCTTCTGTTAATTTCGTCTTGTTCATCCGTATAATTGTTGAATATCGAAACTGCACGAAAGTTGATTTTTCTCGAGACCATTGCAAACTTTTCACTCGAATCATTCACGATTTTCGGCTGCGTGAAGTTGTCTGTTTATCTTACTTCTTATTTAACTCTGGTTATTTACCTTCGTTTCTCATGCACTCGCACTACCGGATTATTCGATATTACATCTTTTCTGCCTTTCCTCGCCGGCCTTCGAAGCTCTTTTCTAGTTTATTTTTCATTTGCTTGCCGCGTGTCACTTGTCTTCTGCACATGACTCCGTACTTCTTTTTTTCTTTCTATTTCCATTCGGTCGTCACTCTTGGCTCTCACTGGGCTAAGACAGTCTACATTCTCTCTTCAGCTTGTATATATATTCTTTTAAATATATTCAATTTTTTTTTTTATTCGTTTTACTTTTGTTCTGTCCACCGTGCGAGATCGCGTCCCGTCGTCGATGGCCATTTATTTTATTTTATTTTTTTATTTTTTTTTTCTTATCGCTCCTTCGCAAACCGCGTAAATTGCGAGCTACGCCTCGAATCACGAGATAATAAATCTCTCGTTGCAATCAAGAGTTCATCGCGATACCAACACGGTCACGAGAATTTGTAGAAAAGGGTAAGTAATAGCTAAGCGGGATTCAATTTTTTGTTAAATTCACTGAGCTAATGTCAATAGGGCTTTTGTGGACCAGTTTCATATTTTTTTTTGTATATTCAATCAGTCAGGACAGAAGTAAAATCCTCAAGTCATTTTTTTTTTTTTTCTTGTCTCTTTCAAGTATGAACTGTTTCTTTTCTTTTAATATAAACCATTTTCTCTCCCTTTCACTGCTTCCTTTCTTGCCTCATTTTTTTACCTCGTATCTTTCTTACGTTCTTCCTTTATAGCGCTTCGGACACGTGAGGAAAGAAGTCTCTGATATTTCTATTATTTGTTCGATGATTCATGAACACGTGTCGCGAGCTCGTAATCGATCAATATGTTTATGCGAATGTCGCGGCAAAATTAAAATATAAAGGTATCCCTTTTTCATGATCGACGTGTGACTATTTGAACCGTCTGTAATAGATAATCATAGACGTTAAAGCCTGCTGGTTCACCTATCCTATGAGTGAACACGTGCACGGAATAGCGATAACAGAAGCGGAGAAAGACGTTAAATCATTATTGTCCTTTATCATCAATTAAATTGCGAAAATACAGTCTGAGCCATCTTATCAATACCACAAGAACTGTGGATCAGATTGATTTGGAATTCAATTAGTCTTTTCCTGAAGAATCTTATAAAAAATACATGAGCTTTTCTATCCTGCCAAGTGGAAAAATTGAATTAATCAAAGTTTTGATGGACTTTATAAACAGAAAAAGAGAATAACGACTTTATAGCTTTCTCCCTTCAGACATCATCAATTCACGTCTGCGTACGCATATAGAAATGCCGAAGAGCAGCTTGCTGAATATTTCATCTGATAAAAATAAAAAAAGATACTTATTTACACAGTACAACTCTTTCGAATTAAATAGTTCTCGCTCAATTTCCGTGGCAGTTGTAAAAGAGCCTAGGAAATTGGAAAAAAAAAAAAAAAAAGAAAAACCGTGCCAGCTGCTGTGATAGAGTTTCAAAAAATCGCTCCTTAACACGTGAGAGATGAGACGGTTTAATGGTAATTCAATATGATATAATGGGCCACAATGAAGTGTATTAAAAAAAAACCTACAGTATATACCACTAATTCGTCGACTTAACCTCGAATAGTTTCGCTCATATCCTACTTCGATAGCCATTGTCATATTTAATGAGAATGGACAGATTTCTCCCTTCGCTGTTGAAATCTGGGTAAAACCTTACTTGGTATATTGAGTCCTATCGAACGCCAGAGGATAAAGAAGGTATTCAAGGAAATTCCTTGTTTTGTTCATTAAGTCCGACTAACCTGTGTTGTCCCCTTCCGCTCTCGAGTTCGAACAGGTGGATGGATGATCCATCAATGGGAAGTGCATTTTTCCCAGTTTTCCAAACTTCGAGAGATAAATTCTTGATTTTCATTCGTGAATAGAACACCACAGGTTGAGAAAGAACTACTACGTTGCTGCACCGCCTATATATCCATTGTTCAGAGTTTCCGGTTTGTTCATGTACTCAGCTTGAGCCTTTTTGATATCCTTCCTATCCTCGGGTTCGTCATCGTCAATGGCCTCCATAGACGGAAAGTCCATTCTCAGCGGTGTTGCGTCCTTGCTGTTCTCATCGTTTATGAACTCAGGACTGTGATTCTCGTAGTCGGGAGCGTAACGTGTCCTAGAAAGTCCTGGACTCTCGAGAAAAGCACGCTTGGTTCCCGCCTGCGGTGTCAAGGACTTACCGACTGAGACTTGACTAATATTACCACGACTGGTACTTCGTTTCTCCACGAACGGCGAATTCCGAACCGAATTTAAGCTCTCCTCGGCAAATGGTAGATTAAGGGTGTCTTTGCTGGATGCGATAGAATCTCCGGAAACACCGTCGAAGTCGTCGAATCCTGCCTTCAGTGGCACCTTCGAGGAGTTCAGGTCATGGAAAGTCCTGGAAACTTTCGAATTCTCACCGTACGGTTCCGTGGCGTAGCGAGAATTCGAATTATTTTTGAGACTCGTTGGTTCGAAGTTTGCAAAGTCCCCGAAATCTTGACGCAGTGGAGAGTCCTCCTCGCCCTCTCCTTCGTCCTCCCGAAGGTCTTGTAACGTCGAAATTTCCAGATCCCTAGAACAAAAGCACACATAAATTATTTTCAAACTCTAGACGGTCCAAAAGTATATCTACGGTTCGATACTCACTTGTCAGTATGTGGCGAATGAGAATTGTTTTGATGTCTTGCGTCGGTACCCTCCGAACTATGATAGAAGCTGACCCTTTCAAAGGCCTCGACATTTACTTCCGACAGAAGCATAGTGGCGATGTCAATGAACGTGGGTCTCTTAGTCGCTTTGTGATTCCAGGTTCGCCTCATAAGTGTGTAAAGAGAATCAGGACAATTTTCTGGACGTTCCATAACACCGCCGTCGATGACGTAACGTAACACCTAATCAAAATCAATAATGTCAATGGCAACTCTTTGTTCTGCGTCGGTCGTAACACTAATAAATTATAGACAGAATGTTATTTCTTACCTGATCATTAGACAAACCCTGGTAAGGTTGAGATGCCAGGGTCACCATTTCCCATAAGACTACACCGTAACTCCAAACATCAGAGAAACTTGTAAAGACACCATCCTTAAGACTCTCGGGTGCCATCCATCTCACCGGAAGCAGGCCCTTGGTGCCTTTGCGGTAGTAATCCGTCTCGTAGATATCCCGGGTCATACCAAAATCACCAATCTTGACCGTAAGGTCCTCAGCGACCATGCAATTTCTAGCTGCCAGGTCACGATGCACGAATTTCTTAGCAGCCAAATATCCCATCCCGTCTGCAATCTCGATGGCCATTTGTAATATCCTCTTGAGAGTCGGTGGCTGTCTTGAGAAGTTCTCGCACACATCAGGTCTATGACTCCTAAGATAGGTCTTGAGATCTCCATTCACCATTAGCTCCATTACCACAAGGGTCGGTTGACCCTGGGACACGACCCCTAGTAATCTGACTACGTGATGAGTATTGAAAGCCCTGAAATAAAAAACAGAAAAAATGACATTGATTAAACGTTACAGTTCATTCATGGCTATATTTAGCGAACGTAAATATTTCCATCAACTGTATTTATCTACGACAAAGATTAAAGACTGCCCGTGTGCTATTACTTCTACGCATGTTTCACTCACTTCATTACGGAGGCTTCATTCAGGAATTCTATTCGTTCGCGATCCGTGGCATTCTCGTTGACGGTCTTCACGGCGCATGGTACTTCCGGTTTACCTTTAACCACGTCCTTAGCCAAACCCTCGTAGACCATGCCAAAGGAACCATTACCCAATTCTCTTATAAGTTGTATCTTCTCCCTGGGTACCTCCCACTCGTCAGCTACATAAGCAGTGCTCGCGTACTCAGGATTAACCGTGGCGATTAATCTTATGTTGGGAACATTCCTCTTGTTCTTCTTTTTGCAAACGTAAAATACGGAGCAGACGAGGATGGCCAAAATCAATACAAGAATGCACCAGAAGAGTATCCAAAATGTCCCGGACGTACTGTACTCCTCTATGTAGAAGTATTTCACCTCCGTGTAAGCTCCATTACCAGCCAAACTAGTTGCTCTGACTTTAATGGAATAATTGCCTGATGGTAAATCCTTCAAGAGGTAGGACTTTCCACCGTTCACAAAGTCTCTTCTGGTTATACATACGACAGTGGCCTTGATCTGCGCAGATCATAATATTTTCAGTCCAGTGAACCAGACGTAAATCAATAAATATCGTGCGTAAATATTTAATTGCCGTTATATTATTGTCTTTACTCACGTTCTGAATGTCCACCCTCTTGTATTCGATCTGATAAGTAACTATCAGACCATTTGGCTTGATGGGTTCTTCCCATTGCAACCGCACCATCACTAGGCTGTTGTTACCCCCAATCATGCTTAACTTGAATGTATTTGAAGGAATATTGTCGGCACTCTCAAGCGGTAGAGTCCTGTAAGTCCTCATACTCTTTGTGGAACAATTGTTCAAGCTGTCATTGACTGTCCGTTCTCTGCAAGCTTGCACTTCGATGTTGTAAGCTGCAAAGTGTCGCAAGTTTCTCATGACGAAGCTGAGATTGGTGCTGGGGACCAACCTTTCGAAGGTTGTGTAGATACCATCCTCGAGCTTATCGTTTGGATCCTTGTCCTGAAGCAAAAATAATTATTTCAAAATAGTGCTAATAATAATTCCAGATCCTTAGGTCTTACGAGAGCATTACCTCTGGGTAACTATAGTAAACTTCCGGATTTTTAGGAACGGCGCTTAACATGGCACTGACATCTCTTCTACGACGAGTATTTACTCTCTTCACATAAACCTTATTGTGAAGAGCATCCTCAAATGCTATGGAGCTGGACACTTCCTTTTCGCGTATCGACTGATCAGGAACACGATCGGCACAGTCACAGGTTGTTCTTTCAGGTGTTCTGGCGCGCTCCACCTCGCCCTCTGCTTTCTTTCGTTCTTCCTCGGCCATGGCGGCCACAGATTTTTTTTCAGGAAGAAGCAAGGCTGCACAAAGACATATACTTTAATTCCTAACCCTAATTTTTATAATAACTTATAATTATCCTTCTTGCCAGAGTATCACTCACGTTCGTCGCAGTAGTTCCTTTGAGCCAAAAAGCTGGGATCATCCGGTTCCCAACGACCAACAATCCGATAATGAGTGAGATTTCCATTTTTGTGTAGTGGTGGAAACCAGGACATTACCAGCTCACTGCTGGCATTGCTCCAGGTGGACAAAGCTCTTGGTGCACTTGGTGCGTCTGGGAAGGTTGTGAAGTAGCTGACATTACTCTGAGCACCGGATCTTTCAGTAGCAATCGTATAGGTCTTGACATAGTAAGCGTACTGGGTGTACGGCTGCAGCTGGGTAAGGATGTGAGTAAGGTATTCTGTGTGATTAGAATCCTCCTCGCTAAGAGAAACAGCAGACTCTGGGGTTTCCGTGGCGCCCACATCGTCAACTTTCCAGCCATCACCACCGCACGCATCACGGCCATCGTACATGGTTACATTTTGATTAGGTGCCTCAATAAAGTATACAACATAGCCAAGTAGTGATCTGGGATCATGATGCTTGAAGGCCTGCCATTCAATCAGGGCAGCTTCTGAAGTCTTCTTGGTAACCCTGGTAATAATGTTCGTCACATTGCAAGCCACCTTGTCGCCGTTACTATTAAGCGCCACTTCAAGCGGGGAGAACTCCGCGAGATTCGCGACCTCACGCAACTTCTCGATCTTGTGAAGACATAGCTTCGGATTGAAATGAAAGAAGACTTTCCCCGGAG
This sequence comes from Syrista parreyssii, assembly GCA_030142615.1. Classification (NCBI taxonomy): domain Eukaryota; kingdom Metazoa; phylum Arthropoda; class Insecta; order Hymenoptera; family Cephidae; genus Syrista; species Syrista parreyssii. The sequence goes on from JARQTG010000426.1 coordinate 672,437, forward strand.
CACCGTTTGACCTGATCTGAATTTTAGGATGCGTATCCCAGTCCCAGAGTTCCTGAAGATTCTGATTATCCAGCACAGCCAACGTGTACTTTCCATTGTCCAGCTGATTGCCCTTGATCAGTCTGAGCTTCTTAAGGAAATTCAGGGAGATCAGTGGGAAGCTTCTCACGATCTTGAGATAACCATCGATCTCCTCGATCATGCTCAAACTGTCTTCAAATTCCTTGACAATATTCTTACCGCCTCGTATCTGAATCTCCAAACTGCCGGTGATGTGAGTGCAGCCACGAAGCTTCTGTGCCGAGGCGATGCTATCCACGCTGGCACCAGCGCATTCCTTCAAGCAAGAACCATCGCACTTCTTGCAAGATGGCTTCCCGTTCACTTCCTCCTCCATATAACCGGCTGGACACTCCATGACGCAACTGCTCTCATTGAAGAGTTTGTACGGATAGTCTTTCACTGGTCCTAAAGCTTCCTTGGGCTTCGGCATCATCCGGCACTCATTCTCTTGAATGCATCTTCGATTCATGAACTCGTAAGTTCCGGTTGGACACCTCTTGACACACTGGTTTCCAGCCACCACCATTTCCTTGCACACAGTGCAATTCTGCGCAGTCAGTCCGGTGCATCCTCCGAGGCAAGATGGATGGCAGCATGTACCGGAAGCGCTGCACGCATAATCTCCGCATTTACTATCGCAAACTGTAAAAACAGACAGAAGAAAATAAAACAGAAATTCTTAAGTACGCTTATGAGTTCCAAGGATAAGCGAAGCTACATTCTTAACACCTTTCCAAAGCCCTCCAGACTTCAATGTTATATATCATAAACCACAAGCACGTGTGGGTAAAAGTGATTATTCACGCGTGAAATGTCTTCCAAGGAACAACAAAAAAAAGAGCGTAAAAGACCTTTGACACCGGTAATAAATAATCCAACTATTTTTGGAAAGCGTCGTTTACAAATAAAAAAAAATTCAGACAGCGATTAACTACTCGCAATTTTCACCGGTACTGCCTACGGTATCTGTTATTATTATTAATGGTGCTGTTACTCGCAGTGTCATTATATCACTTGTACTTCTACTACTACTGCTGTTACCACTAGTACTATTACTACGACTACCACTATGGCTTCGACTGATAGCCATAAAAGAACAATAAGCTAAAGGCGCCACGTCAATTAAAGAATCGCGTTGATTGTGATTAGCCATAGGTAGGCAGATAGCATTATCGTTCAAGCGCGTATGAATTAATGGCAAGGAAAGACATGCAGTAGCACAGAGCGGCGTTATTTCTGGAAGCGGAAATGGCAAACCCGCGCTCCCATTAAAAATGATTCCCGCCATCATCATCGCGGTGCATTACCATCCATACATCACTAGGACATACGGATACGTTCCACGTGCAAAAACAAGATGCAACATACAAGAAAAAGTATAATACGTGCCAAATAACGTGATACCACTCGAGTACAATTAATCAGGTAATCACTCGAAGGCAAAGTCAATTATACCAAAGCCAATTAAAAGACGCTACTCACTTTTCTGGCAGTGCTGTTTGTTCCAACATAGAGTCTCGTCAGGCTTGGTCAGTCTCGGCGGGCAGTTTTTCTCGCATACCGGACATCCGTTTTTGGGTTTATTGCCCTGCAATTAAACGCAAGCGGCGATTGAGATTGGCTGGAAAACGATGTCGTCAAGGTAAGTCATATATAAAGATCAAGGGAAAAGAGAAGACAAGAAAAAAATGACGGCAAGAATCTAGGCATAAAGGATATCCGATATAGACTGCGTGGGACACCCTGGGATACACACGTATCACGTATACACGCGTATACGTACATATATATATGTCTTTGAAATTGTGTTTACACGCAGGTTCACTCAGCCCGACGTGAATCATATAGGCAGCGCGCGTGTACCAACACAGTTCCTCCAGTCTATTCGTGCAAAAATACGGACGCACAAACCCAGGGCCGTATACGTAAGAGTCGAGACGTGTACGTCTATTAAGTACGCACGTACTCGCACACCGCAGATAATACACTCCCACAGAGCAGGACATGGTCACCAACATCGACCCACGCACTGATCGGTCGTCGTTCGCGACATAGTCGATATAAAAGCAAAAAAAAGGAACAAAAAGATGAAACTAAAGGAGATTAAAAGAAACGAAATAAAGTGCAGAGGGAAAGAAATAAAAGAGAATCAAAAGCAAGAAAACTGATAAGCTCGGATGTCAACGTAGCACACAATTGTTTGCCTGGCGTCGTGCGTAATCTACGTTACCGACGGTGACTCAGACGCCGTCATCGTCGTCCCGGTCGTTCTCCAAGATCTACCCTGACCTATGTACGGCCCTGAGAATCGCGCTCGACGCACCGGGATCTCTCTTACCCCGTAGTGTCGTAGCGCGCTGGCGCGTTATAAGAGCTCGACGAATAGGAGGTGGAAGAGCTAGAGGAAGATGAGGCTGGCGAAGGAGGCGAGACGTCCCGAGGTATCGCGAAGGTCAAAAAACAAATTGCGAAAGGCCGCATTACACTTGGCCGACTTCAGGAACCTAGCTGCGTCTCCGCGATGTCGCCCGCTCGCTCGTTCCGAATTGATCGGGGTGTATCGTCGATACGCAATCACACTCGGTACCACCTTCGACGTTGACCAACAGCCTCTCTCGCTCGCGCTTCTAATTACCGATATAACGTGCTCTCCTTTTCCAGCTTTGGCGATGTTGTCCCAATCGATAGTGTCCACGTAGCACAGGGCCGGATTCTTCTCGAATCTGACTGAGCCGCGAAGGATGTCCGTCAGGGAGTGCAGTCCTATTTCCTGAAGATGCATCATCTCGAACATTACCAGGGCGTAGTTGATGAATAACGAGTGACCCCTTATCACCGTCAAATTAGGAAAGAGTTTACCGACGCTCTTCAGACCGTTCACTCTGCAAGAAGAGGATCCCGATTAAGAATCATTTAATCAGCATACGGTCAATTATCATCGCTGGTATCATCCCGCAACGTGATACGATTACAGATTGATTATCATTGATCTCTATCCATGCAACCCACCTGTACAGCACCAGGTAACCGGTGATCTCGACGAGGTCGGGAAAAGTGAGGTTAGCATAGGCCAAATCGTCCGCACGGTCGATCAGCAAAATCTGCACGAACCCTTCGACGACACGGCATCCCTCCAGTCTTGAGAATTCGCTCACACTATTCCTTATGTCTACGCTTTGGCACACTGAAAAATATATTTTTGAGAAAAAACAAATAAGCAAAGATTGCATTAACCACCGAACGAGTTTCGATTCTTTCGAAAGTCGTAAACTTAATGTTTTTTTTTTTTTTCAACAATTTTACCCCCCTCGCCCTCTTTCCATCACTCTATGGACGCACGTGTCCTTTTCGTATCGCACTGTGTGTATCTCGATCGGAGCCTCGTACGAGCAGTGCGTAGATATAAGTACCTGCCTACGTACATTTTTTCGCACGAGAATACATATAGATATAAAAAGAATACGTCAACCGGATTTCATTCATTACCGTTCGCGCTTTCGAAAGTATTCGGCAATCACTTTAGTGCCTCTACAAAAGCGTTAACTGCCATCAGTAGGTGATAATTCTAGTCTCCGTGGGCCATTTACGGTGTCGGTTTAGTGTGCTCCGAGTATTTTATATATCGCAAATCTTCTATTACGGGGAGAAAAGTTACGGACAACGAGAAAAAAAGAGAGAGAGAGAGAGTTCCTGAAAAAAGAAACTAACACCCACGCGGCTGATGGTATGGCTTTGCGCCTTGCTCGACTAAGGACTTACGGGAATAATTCAGTTCGGTCGAGTAGAGTGGAGATTCGTTCTAGAAAAATGTTTACCTTGGTATTTCGTTTCCCTATCGAAACGCACGACGAGACGTTATGACTGTTGCAATTACACGAAACCACTTTTCCGAGGGCTCTACGCGTTAACGTCAAAAGATTGAACCCAAGATCACCGAGAAAGATGATACGTTCGAAAAGACTTTCGAAAAATGAAAAACTCTCGCTGCACTAAACCCATCCATGCCCATCAACGGGCAACAATAAGATCATGGTTCTCAATCCAAACCCCTAAAACAGTACCGAGCTGATATTCGTTCTTCGTGACAAAAAAGAGCAACTCGTGAAGTCGAACGGATGGTAGGACGAGTAGAGGAGGCGGAAAGTGCCGAAAGCGTAAATTAAAAATTCGTAAAACGAAAAGACGAGCTAGCCAACGTGTATATGGCGACGCGGGCGAATGGATGCGCGTGTAGCAGAAAAAAAAGAGGCGTAAAATTCGAGCCGGAGAAAAGATAGAAGAGAAGAGGTGAGAGGGGTGAGGTGGGGAGTGTAGGAAAGTACAGAGAAAAAGGCAAGAAAAAAAAAAAGAAAAAAGTACAGGAGACGCTAGCCTAGTTAAGAAGAGCGAGCTGCATCGAACTCGCATTCCAGACACTCTCCTCAAGGTTGCTAGCCATTCACCCGGAGGCCGAAGCACCAAGAAGAGATCTTCGTTTGGCTATAGTACATTATACGCTTATGGCATTCTAGAGTACGAGGAACTGGCTATAGTCACGGCATTACGTTTCTGCGCTTTAGCTCACTCTCGTCGGTACCTAACGCATATAGAGTATAGTAGGATAGGTTATCTACTAATATAGAGATCTGCGTGTGCCCCGTCGTAACACACTGGGCCCTCGGCCGTGTTGCACTGTATGGAAGAAACACGTAGACTGTGTTTATACGAGATACATTCCGACGTGTCGGCTGAATGTCTGACTATCTGGTTTCCTGGCTGGCTAAATGGCAGTTTACGTTTTGAATAAACGACAAAGAGAAAGAGAGAGAGAGACTCGTATATATGCATGCATATATATATATTTATTTTTTATATCATCGGACAGCCTCGCTAAATCCTCATTCCCAGGCGTATAAATGAGCACGAAGCTTTACGACGTATTTTTATACCGAAAGGACAAGCACGAGTACGACTTTAGTCCTGATGTCAATGATGGCCGACCGAAACCCCTTCGGGTATATGCTAAAAATATTCCTGATATTTGCTCTTTGGCCCCAGCGACTGAATGAGCGGCGAGATAGTGCCACGAGAGGCGAAGACGCGAGAGCGAGAGAGAGAGAGCTAACGATAAGCTACCAATGTGCTTCATTAAGAGATTTGACGAAGAGAAGAAAGAAAAAAAGATACAACGCGAAAAGATTTTACGTGCAATCTTTTCTTTCTTCCTTCTCGTAAAAATCACATAGTTTTATTAGCTTTCGTCCTATACGAGCGTTATTCGCTCTCGACGTAACAGCGTAAAACTCAGCTCGTCCCGGTATCAGCTGAGATTTCGAAGATACGCAGAAACTGCGAAAGTCACATACCACGGAGCAACTATCGACGGCAACCGAAAAATATTTATCCCAGTCCGCACGCCGTCGCGGTTATCGTCGTAGCCATTACGAGTTTTATTGTCGTAGGACAAGATTACGTCATTATGACAAACCACATAACCACAGTATCATCACGTTGGGAATCATACATGGTGAACGAAATCAAGACTGGCCTCGATCAAGCACATAATCATATACCGAAAAATTCTAGGGACTTTTCCTCGCACGGTCGTGATATTCGCGCGTGTAAACACTCCAGGGATTCCTTTACCTTGACGTAAGAAAAATTGTTTCTCTTTTCACGGTGACACGAATTTTCACAAATCCCCAAGCCGAAGACGAAGATTCCGTAAACTCTTTATCTCCAATCAGACGAGTGGGTGAGGCAGCTGGTGGTAGTAGGAGAGTAAAAATGAATGAACTCGTATGAATGGACGTACGTGGATGTTCGGCCGAGGCCGAGAAGTATTGGCTGAAAGGCCAGAGAGAATTAGCGCGCGCGCGAGAGAGAGAGAGAAAGAAAATAAAAAGACGAAATCGAAAACAGAGAAGACAATAACTAAAAATACCAGGTGTTGCTCATTCACGAAGCACAAGGGGTTGGTATTCTCTCCAACTCTGTCTCCCATGTCGGACCGGAAGTCATAGTCTAGACAATTTTTTTTTCTTTTCACAACACATTCCCAGCACAATGATCGCCGCTGCTCACCCAGCACACTCGTCGTTAACGACTCGTAATCGACGGCTACTTGCAATGTCCACTAGTAATAGTTAGCTTTGAATATTTTCACAAATTTTCCATGCCGCAGCGTTCACGGTAGCCAGGGGGATGATATTAATGGCTGCAACACCGTGCGCAAATGGAGCCAGGCGAAAATGAGCAAGACCAGCCATTCGAGACGTACACTTGTACTGCCATAACTTTCGTGCCCCGTCTGGCAAAAGGGTCCGGCGCAGGTTTCCCCGAGGTCGTAGACACTTCGGACGGATGTAAACGCGACACAGGAATGCCAACGGCAACGGCATTCACCTTTTGTTGGCACTGTCTTTGCGCTAAGACTTTTTCTGGCGGAGTATGCGGACCACGGTGATATAGGGACCCCCTTTAACGTCACTACCGAATTAGAACAAACACCTGGCACGGGGTCCGCTTTAAAACGGAGTCTTACCGTCACGAGGAGGTTGTCATCCTGATTGCTGATTAGCATCCTAGATTAGCTGTTTCTTAGGCCCAAAGTATCGCAGCATGCGCGATCATCGCGTCATCGCCGACAAACATTGCCAAGCTTACCGAGCGAAGAAACTGCCCGAGAGATTTTGTATTTTGACAATTCCGTATAGCGCACGCGAGTGCGAGCGAGACAGGCCTATGGCAATTTACACGAGGACGACAAGGACGGAGCACGAAAAAACATCAGCACCGATGAAACCCCCAGCAGTGAACGTTACCACGTGTCGAATCGACGCTATACGAAACTGACAGCTGTCACTGACACGTGCTACCTATGCTATAACGTGTCGCACGTTGACACAGCCAGACGATGATTGTTGAAAAATACTTTGAAAAAAATCAAAATCATCCCCTAATCATCCCCTCCTCTTTTATTATAATTCAATCGTTCTATATTTTCTATTTAATCGTCAATATACTTCCCTGACGATTCGTAACGTACGGCCATTCAAATTTATATGCGCGTACTTTCCTACCATCTTCGCTATCTCTCTCTCTCTCTCTCTCTCTCTGACACACAGAAATATTCTATCACTACTTCCCAAGTGAGAGGAAGGAATGGGTGTGGGAAAGAGTAAGGGGAGGGGGGGGGGGGGTAACTCTTTAAGTCAGATCAATTGCCAATCATTGAACGGCTTCTGGCCCGATGACGAGCAGAAGACAAGAAAGACCGTGGGACGAATGGCTGTCATTGACATCTGACTCTCGCGGCGCGTTGACATTCCAGACTGATGAATTTGTACCGCGTATCCCTCATTAAAGAAATACAAGGCGCCGCGGAATCTAGAGATAACAAAGGAGGAGCGAAAAAAAAATTCATTAAGCTCGAACCATACGTCGGATCCTCTCTATCGTACGTATGCACAAGGTAAACGATACACGGTATAGCCATTATTACAGATAATGTTCGGCCAAATGAAATAACCGTTTTAACGTAAATATAATAACACTCGCGTGGCAGCGTCTACTTTCCGTGTACGAGCGCGTGCGGGTACGCATTAACGTGTGACCACGTGTGCGCGGATGTGCGAGTGACCGTGGGTATTTGCCACGGTCGGTATTCTCGTCGCGGGGTAAAATATTTTCCCAGAGACTTTCATTGCTCCCGTGGCATTCCTACTTTTTAATGAGATAACGGGCAGATCCGATCGGAATGTCCGCTGATTACGAATGCATTCATTGTACACATGTGTATATATATATTAAATAAATACCTATATGTATTTAGATACAATAAGCTTATATAACATGTATTTACGCAAGTACATAAGCACGCTTGTGTTATTGTTATCATTAGACCGCACACGAGATCCATCCGCATGAAGTAATAACATGCTAGGAAGCGATAAAGATTTGCGGATTGTGGCGAAGGCGGAGCACGCTGACACGAAACCAATTATAAATGGAGTTGTAATATTGGAGCAGTTGTTGGCTGTTAGTTTAATTCGTATAATTTTACCCTTGGGTCATTCGGTTTGAACGTAGTAGGCTGATATGACAGCTGTCAGTGGATTGCTTGTTGTTCGGTGGGATTTGGTAACGATGAACTGTCACGTGGGAGGGAGGAGAAGATTCTTCGGTTTACATTTGGGAAATCGTATGGACGTAGTGAAACGCCCGAGTCTCGTTTACTGAATTTGGAAATGTTATGGGTCAGATCTTGTAGCTGATGCGAGCTGCAAGAGAGAGAGAGAGAGAGAGAGAGTGTCTGACGATCAGGAATTAATAACAGAAAGAGACTTTATTACGTTATTCGCTCCGTTGTGAACGTAATTATTTATGTGCACGTCTTTTAGATAATTTGACATATCGAAGTTACGACAAAGGGCATTTATATGAATCTATTTGCAATTATTGTCATGGTCTTTCTAGTCTACTCTTGAGCCGAAGATGCTATTGAGAATGCATACGCAGCTTACAATAATTGATTTTACTAACCGAATGTACTTGTTCAGCTTGTATAAGAATTGCGACGATTTATTTTCAGTCATACGACGAACAGCTGTCATGACAGCATGACAGCTGTCAAACGCGATCTGCGCGTTTGACTTTAGTCGTTTCCTCCGTACCGAAACGTGATTGTTTGCTTTAAAGAACCAAATGGAACGGACGACTGATCGAAGACTCGAGGAAAATTCTGTGAAATTCTCATGAAAGAGGCTCAAAGACGATATAGGGGGAGACGGGTACTTATCATGTACGCATACGCACATGCTCGCGACGTCCTTATCTGTCAAGAGCGATGGCCGCGTTAATTCCGACTTCGCACTCATTTTCCGGATTGATAGTGTCTCAGGCTCCGAAGGAGAAGATAGGAAATCGGACCGATCTTATCGGAGCGCGAAAGCACATGCGTGCCTCGCGTTAGCGCCTGCAGGTGCGATTCACGGCCTTACTGGCGCCTGGTTTCCTCCTACTTAATTTATTTTTCGCCCATTTAATCAAGACGGCCTGACCGCGTCGTAAACATCGGATCCACATTTTTTCGCAGCTTGAGAGTCGCAAGAAGGAGGAAAGGTGGGAAAATGTACAAAAATAAATGTACAAAAAATAAATAAACGTACAAAAGTTCCGCGGTACCCCTGACACGGTGTGCTCTATTAAGAAAATATTTTCTATCTACATTTTTTTCTGGTTTTTCACTTCGATACTTCCATCGCGTGAAACTATGACTGTTGGCGATAATTTTGTTTCCTTCGTCCCACACGTTTTATTTTGTTTACTGTGCTACGACAGTATGTGAGTCTTAAAACATTTAACTCAAGGAGAACGATATGGAGAGCAAAGACGTGCATCGAATTACGTTTGAAACTGCAAGTCGGTAAGATAAACGGCCGAGACACATCGCATTACCTTTCTTTATTCTTTTTTTTCATCTCTTTGCTTTTGTTTTGCCACCGGACCCGTAGGTATACGTTCCATTTCGTTCGGAATCGACCGAATCATTTGACACTCCCCAAGAGTCGATGACTAATTTCGCAAGATCGCGAAAAATGCGATGGACACTAATTTTTATTCGTACGCTGCCGATTTGATATTTGACAACTCTTTTTGTGACTCGTGTATATGACTGTCAATGGGACCATCAAGTATTCTTGGCATTTTACGCGATCGCATTTGAATTTGTTTATTAAAGAAGTAAATGAATATCGACTAGCCACCAAACGCGTTTTGCTATTCACAGCGCGTTACCGTACGTTAAGCGTTCTAGGTATCCTACGTAAGTTATGTTGTACTATCAGAGTCGTATTCAATGCTTGTATCGAGTTCGAGGCGTCTTCAGCATCGAAATAGACCCAGGGAATCTCGGACACATCAGGATCCCCTGTATTCCAGACGGTTCAGTATCGAAATAGCTCAATATGTTGAGCATATGCTTCTGACAAAAGATTGGTACAAAGTAAATATATACCTACATATAAAAAAAGGAAGAAATATTAAGACTCACCCTCTGTTTTGGAGGACGAAGCAGCAACCTCAGTAATAGGTGGACTAAGGAACTCTGCTGATGCTGGGAGAACAAAGCTGGCGATGATCAAAAGGATTATGGCAATGAGTCTTTGCCAGGAAATAATAAAATTCCATGTGCAACCCCATCGTACAACGCTGGAAGCACTCCGAAGCCATCTACCCTGATCAACACGGTTCCTTTGACAGGATATATTTGCCAGGATTTTCTTATGCTTGGAAGGTATTTGTCTCGTTGATTTAGTAGAATGCTCTTCTTCAGGTTCCTCTGTTGGACAGAGCCTCTTGCAAACCTCACATCGTAATCTGGTAGAATACTCTAGGCAGTTGCCAGTTAGGCTGGAGCAACCAGTTAGAGTCATCTTTTTTTTTTCCTACAAATGGCTTATCCTCGTTACAGGAAGAGGATTCTTATTCGATATAAATATGAAGATGAATCGCACCTAGCAAGCTTCTCCATTCAGACTGCAAGATCCTTACGGCACATATGGAAGCACCGTAAGACTAGCATAGACACCTTTCCTATGAAAGGAGTTTTGCCTCCTTTACTATACACTATCCACTCTGTCACTAAGTGTCACTTGTTTCCACACCACTGCACCAATAGCACATCAATTCCACAATTATCCACCTTGGAACAAATGCAAACCCATGGATCTGAAATTGAAAAATGACCATCATAAATATACAGAACTTCCAAACCCTAAAAGTTAAATGCTATACACAATGTTAACCACAAAAAATACATATAGTATTGGATACCATAAAAGCGACAAATAACTGAAAACAATTTCTTTATAAACATCAGAATCAGTATGAGTTAATAAAATTTGCGTCATAAGATATCAATGTGATATCAAAACATAACAATACCAAAGGTGACAGTGCTCATAATAAAACGCCATTTACTGTAATAATTCTCAGTAAGACCCTCTTCAGCATGGCGATGGCATGGATTTGAATAAACATTGACCATTTCCTTAAGAACCAAGCACTATCCCTCCCATACAAAACACTACTGAGGTCCCGAATTATCTTAAAGCGACCCAGCGATACTTTGAAAAATAAAAGGAAATACTAATGCTTCCTAAGAATAATCGTGAACATTCACATTTGCATAAAAGACCTATCTCCATTGTAAAGTAGAGTATCGCTCGATAAATGTGACGCGTGTTTTGCAACACGCGTGTGTGTCGCGCACCAGGATCGTCATATCGACGACATTACTAAGTATCCGTTTAAAGCCGTGACTTATTTACGTCGAGTCACGTTACGTCACGCTTGTTTTTCCGTTGTAAAAAAAAAAAAAACAGAAATTACATCCAACAGAAACACAGGAGGTAGATACCACACGTACAGGAATAGCCTAATAGATAAATAAATAAAGGATAAGAAATGGACAGAATTAGGCTTGGCTGGATACGTACACGAAACGTAGCCACGAGTATATCGAAGTAGAAAAAGATTTATAATAAGCGCCACCTAAAAAGAGTTATCCCCGAACTGCGTAAAACCCCAAAAGCATGGTCGTAGCGCCTTTAAGAGGTTATATACGTAGTAAGCCACGAGGGCTGCATCCCGGAATTTCAAGAACCTATTATCATTGTTATTATACCACTAGACGCTGCTACATAGTATCCCCTGACAATTGCACTTTGCCACTACGAGAGTACACACAATTCACAAAGTATAGCGCTACGTTATTTACATGTCGTGTTACGTAAACGCGCCTTAAGGCTCGCACCGTACCGTACCATACCGTGGGTCGTGCTCGACTGGCAGTCCGTAGCTGCGAAGTTTTTAAAATCAATGGCGTGGGTATATGCTTACCGCTAACCACTCCGTCGTGGCTTCTACCTACCAACGGCCTAAAGCTTAGTAGCTATCTAACCTCTCTGCTTCCCTCACTGCTACAATATACACATGCGCTCTACGTTACTCGCCGACTCACTTTTAGAGAGTCTCTCGTACAGTCAAGAGTTGTCTCCCACACAGTTCCCTTTCTCTCTTTCTCTTTCAAATTCTTTTCCAGTTAATCTGTCTCTCTCGCTCTCTCTCAAGCATCGCCGGCTACCCGCATAACATGCTCTCCGCTGTCTGGCTTCTCTTCAGAGGTCAGGATGATGCTGGCGGCATTTCTTCCTTTCTCAGGGCATTTGCGCATGCGTGCTCTAACATACTAAAAGGGGCCCGACCTACTGCTAGCCAATGGGAGCTATGCGATCTAGTAACATTTCACTATGCAAATTTTCCCCTAGGATCAAAAACGGCTTGTGCGTACAATGAGCGCCATGGAGATACGCAGCACCCGGAACAGTATTCATTCACATTATTCTGAATCGATGAGGTGATTGGTGTGACGTGTTTAGAAGCAAACATGAATAATTTTGTGAATTTTTACGGTAATGGAATGTGGCGAGCAGATATGTACAGGCAGAATATGAAATAAGGCTTTAAGGGATGCCATAAAGTTAAGTCGAGGGTCAACTAAGGATCATTCGATTAAACATAGATTATAGATTTTTCTCAATAACGAGCAATAATTGATTTATTGCGTTTGAAAGGGTCAGGCCAGAGATGCTAATGGGGCCGAGTACGCGATGGAACGCGGCCGAAAATTATCCGTCGCGACGCCGAAGCGACATCGATACATTCAAACACGCCCGGTTCATGATATAACCTTCGGATCTTTGCTACCGTTAGTTAAATGGTCCAAAAGTCTCAAAACTAGGTGTTAAAAATTCTTATTATGACTAACAGAGATCATTATCTCAATTTACAACTAGATAATGCACGTCTCCTTGTCAATACATACTAATTCCTAAGGAATTTATACGATCCAATATAATGGTCTATCTTTCCAAAATACATTTATTCCACTGCAGAGAAACAATTTGACAAAAAATCTTATCCGTCTGATGAGTACACCTGGCCAGTCACGACTATGATAGAAACACTGCCTTGAGAATTTGTTGATGTGAATTGGTGGGGGAGGGTCAAAAGGGGGGAAGGCCGCCACATTGGTGGGAATAAAATGGTAGAGAATTGGTGGGGATACAGAAGGCTTCATTCACCGCGCGTTCTACTACGAACGCTAGTCGCCATTGGTCGTTGCCACATTTCTTTGTCGAAAATTTCAAATTCAAGATGTCACCCGTCATTAATCTTTCGTCTGCTTGCCCTAGATTTACGAACTGTAACGAACGTGATTTAGAATAGACGAACTAATAAATTTCTCCAAAATCTGTATTCTTTCAATTGCTAACATATGACCAGTAACAAATTATGATCAAAGCATTCGCGTACACGATGCACCAGAAGCTGCAATGGAACTTCAGACATTGCAGTTCCACTTCGTACAAGCAATTCCCTAATACAATAGCAATTTCTCAAATAAATGAAAGATCAATCCTGCCAAAGGGGTAGTAGTTATTAAAGAACGATTTTACCCAGGGGTTCAATGTACCAACGATCCTACGGACTCCCACCAGGTTCTTCCTGGTGCTACGGCCGTGTCTCGTCGATGCAACGCGCAGCTGAATGGAAGGAGGAGATGGTCGATACTAACTTGAGTCCCCCATTGCATACGCTACTGCCAACCAGCCATCCAACCAGCCACCCTGTAATTGTTCCCCAAACCCATACTACCTGAACCTATCCCGAGGAGTACTGCCTCATCCCAACATATCTATACTCCGACCAATGAGAGAACAGCCAACTACAACTCTCTTAGACTCACACTCAGCATGGCAATAGTAGTAATAGCACCAGTAACAATACAACTAGTAATATTAAATACACGAAGGCGCATTCTTGCGCCAAAACGAACAGCCTCTGGACTCCGGGCTAAACCATAAGAAGCTAAAATAATTGTCAAAAAAGACTCGTAAGATTTATCAAAGAACAGCTATAGTCCGTAACGAAAAATGCTGATCTTAAACAAAAATTATCTATCTAAATTTTCGCCTTCCGTCATTTGCGAGGCATCGTTAAGCATGTGGCATTTGAGAGAATTTGAATACACAAAAATATATAACTGACGAATTATTGTCAGGTATCAGCAGCAAGGTTGGTTTTGTCGAACTTCAAAAATGAGAGTCACTGCGTCTGAGGGTGGCTGTGAGTGAACCAGGGCGTGGGTGGTTGTGCAAGGGTGTTGTACGTGAGTGTTAGTACTGGGTATCAGAGGGTAGTAGGGGGTCCCGGAGGGTTGCTGAAGGGGGAATGAGGAGCGAAGTTGAGTCGGGAGGGAATAGCTCGGCAAAGAAGTATGGTACTACGCCGCAGTGTAAGGGGCGTGCGATCGATGCCGGCCAAAACATTGCCACATGCCTAACCCGCAGCCCATTCGACACGTTCTACTACGCCATTAGGATTGGACCCACGAATCAGAGACAAATGCGGGCCCTAGGAAAATACATGTTTAGAAAAAAAAATATTGTTACCAAATAATTGTTATAGCTATATAAGGTGGAAACTGAAAAGAATCGTCAACGAATGCTTCGTGAGGCGCAATAGTTAGTCCCCAATGGGTAGGCGGGGACTTTGAAGAAATTAAAAAATGCTACTCACTTCAAACAATCGGAGAAATGGTTCTATGCCTTGAAAATACTTGCGGTCTTCGTTAGCTGATTACAGAAAACTCGTACTCACGGGTATTGCACAATGATCACGTGGTTACTGGTCGTTTTCAAAATATTAATACACGATGGAGCGCTTTAAAATTGACACAGTACCAATAATTCAAGGAAGTGATAATGTGAGAAAATACGAAGACGAATTCTCGTTTCGTCAAGCACCGCGCCTTTCCTAGCACTGAACTAGAGGTACTGTGGGGTGGGTTTTCGCTCACGATCTTTTACGGGGTGAAGGGGTCACGAGGGGTCATCAGGAGGTTGAGAGGGACTGCAAGGGGGTTGAAACTCATTTGGAGGGGGGAAGAAAGTGCGCAGTAAGGAAAGGATGGGCCCCGCCCTCCATTCCCACCCTTGTACGTAACTCCACTTTCCTGCGCTCCAGAATTCACCCTCGAGCACCGCCGAATTCCGGTTCAAATATATATTTCTCTATATATTCTCTATCTATTCAGGTAATATCTAATCGAAAGATAGCCTTAGCTTAATAGATTTTCGAATAATTATATTTAAAAAATATTTTTTAAATTTTATTTTTAATATTCAATTCTTACATGTCCGTCCTATCGTCTTACACATATCCACACGTCATTTGACTTTTATTCGTTGGATTCGCGCTCCTTTCTGTATTATCTTTGTGTACAGCTATAGAACGATGATGCTGCCATCTGTGTAGTTTGGCAAGTTCCGCAAAGAAGTTTATAAGACGGTCGTTGATCAAGATTCTTGGCACTGGTCCGTGGGATTTTCGGAGACTGCCGAGGCCCAGGTTAAAAATGATTATTGGCATGGCAACAATAATGAAATATAATTGTTTTTAAATGAATTCCGATCGTTCCTTCCATACCTACAGTCACGTACTTCTCCCCATGAATTAGGGTTAAGTTGTCTTAGCCTGTTTATTTAAGTATTTACGATGAGATCAGAGCATGGTATGCCGCGACGAAGGGTCCACTTGTGCCTCTCCGCAGAAGCAAGGAGGTTCACAAGAGTGAGTCAGGGAGAAATGAAAATAAGAGAAGCAAAGAGAATGATTCAAATATGGCGCGGGCTACGATGGAATGCGGTTGTCTTATATACTAGCGCTCGAGCCATTGTCTTCCACTTCTACGTTTTTAGTGATCAATGCTTTTCATAGGACGCTTTCGAAATTCAATGACGAATATACCAAACGCCCTCTCTACGTAAGTTATTTGAACCAATCCATAGCTTTCGGTATGTTGCCTAGAGATGGCCATCTAGTAGACAAGTGATCCCGTAGAATTATTCTGAGGCTGCTTTCACGACATTAGCGACACCCTGTACACCTTGGGGTTTTACATATTTAACACATTCTCGGATAGATGGTGCCGCCTACAATCCTTGCCGAACATCGTTTTATAAAGGACACCCGGTACACGATGGAATGCTGTTCGCATTTCAGGATCTAGGTAAAATGCAACGGGCAATGGCAGGACTTGCAGGTTGCAGTTCCCTCGCTAGTGAGAGTCTCTCACTGTCTCTCGAATACTTTAATTATAGTTTCAATGGCACGCGCTATTATATTTTTACGGTATAAGAATTCTTGTTAAAGAGAACAGTGCATTACGAATTTTTTACAAGTACAGACATCTATGTCGACAGTGATCTATGGAGAAATTAGAAACTTGTATGTATTCCAAATGTCATAAAATGTTGCATCAGCGTTACAATCGTACGATCGTAGTATGGTAATACAGATAATGAAAATAAATAAGAACCTAGTAAAAACAATGAATATGTATAAACACTCATCAGAAATGAAAAAGAAAAATTATCCTAATAAATTGTATTATCGAAATTGCCAATAGAAACGATAATATTATTATTAAAAATTCCCTAGAATTCCCAATCATCCAATATCCACGAAATCTAACGAAGAACGTAAATTGAATTTTTATGCGAATAGAATAAAAAAAATTCGCATGTGCCACAAAAAGCACAAAACGTCCTTGTATCCCCAGAAAGCTTCGGCCTAATAATAAATCTCGATGGTTAAGCAAACAAGCTGGTGTAAATAAAAAACAATCAAGGCACAGGGCGATTCCTTGGCAAATAACGATAAACCTAACCAAAACTTCTTACGCTGTACATACTCCACAGTAGTAAGGCGACGCAATTATCAATGAATAAGCAATGCCCTAATGAGAGGACTAACAACAATAATAATCCCAACGTTGACAATAAGATGATGACAATTGTAATGATGGCACGAGGTATTAAAGCAAAGATTCAACCATGAATAACAGACGAAACCAAGAGTCATCAGAGTACAACAAGCGGTGTTGAGATACCATTTGGCTATCACCCAAAAATACGTAGTAGTCAACTCACCAAAGTAGTACACGATGATGATAACGATGACGATGATTTTGATGTTGATAACAATGATATTTAATGCGAATAAACAATCCGAGTATCACTTCTCTACTGTTCTTCGAGGATATCCTGAAATAAGATTAATCCTCATTAGGAAAATACACATTTTGGCAAACCAAACCACTTTACTCGGACAGCACATGAGTTGTTTACTAGATGAACGTACATACACCGTGCCCATACGACGTTCACGCTAACGCAGAGCAAAACAAGACTCTGCGCAGTAGAGGATTGCGCATTATGGGTCTCTTTTGCAAGCTCAACCTCCTCTCCCTTTTCTATATAGCACCGCATATTCTTCTGGCATACGTTCCTGGGATCATTTTAAATTCTTCTTTGGATGTGGTACTCTTCATTAGGATCACTGATAATGTATAGGGTAACTAATAACGCGGGATAACGTAAAGGATTAAAGTGTTGTATGAGATAAAAGGGACTTTTCATGTTGGTCAACTTCGTTGATATCCAGCAGACCCTTTCTGATGAATACAAAGGGTCATCGTCCGACCAGGAATGACTGACTATTTCTTGGAAATTTTCTCTGGTTCATTTCATGGATATTTAACCACTGACATCTTCAGGTACAGGGATGCAACTAATTATAACTTTCAAATTCGATTAGTGTATTTCGGATGGTACTTACTTCCTGGAATGTGTTTACTTCACATTGAATGATGGTAAAACAGATTGCTTTGCACATAATTCTTCTGAGATTTTCCTCTAGGAAAATTGGCGTGGTAGGTCTTGTAGATCGAATAAGAATCAGATTGGCGGCATTGCTGACTTCAGTTGCTTTGAGTTTATGGTGGCAACCACGTCGTGTAATAATCATAGACACTTGGGTTTCTTATAATCTAGCCATTTGTAAATTGTTTCAGGCAAATTGTGTAAAACGATTTTCATTGAGGAACGTAGTTTTATATCTATTTTTGAGTTCAACTAGAAAAAAGTTTATCTCTTGCAAACATGGCAGTCCGCGTACAATTCGAAAATAATAATGAAATCGGTGTTTTCTCGAAGCTGACAAACTCGTATTGTCTTGTCGCTATCGGTGGTTCTGAGAATTTCTACAGGTTGTGCAATTATTGCAATCATGATTATTATGCAGTACACTATTGTAATTATGTACTGTGCTTTAAATTACTATAATTTTTTGAATTAATAACTTATTTGACTTTTTAGCGTTTTTGAAGCTGAGTTGGCAGAAACTATTCCTGTTATTCACACTTCTATTGCTGGATGTCGCATTATCGGTCGATTATGCGTTGGTATGTAGCTGAAAAAACAATTAAGAACATTCATTTGACACAATATCCACTAATTATACAATTGTAGGAAACAAAAATGGTCTTCTGGTACCAAGTACAACAACAGATACTGAGTTACAGCATATAAGAAACTCGTTGCCAGACAATGTAAAGGTTCAGCGAGTTGAAGAACGTTTATCAGCCCTTGGAAACGTTATTGCCTCCAATGACTATGTTGCCCTTGTGCATCCTGACCTTGACAGAGTAAATATTCTTACCTAAAATTTTACTTATCTTGCGTAAATGTCTGCCCTTACATCTATCTTTATTTTGTCAGGAAACTGAAGAAATTTTAGCAGATACCCTCAATGTTGAGGTCTTTCGACAAACAGTTGCCAGTAATATTCTGATAGGTTCCTATTGTGTTCTTTCTAATCAGGGTGGCCTTGTGCACCCTAAAACATCAATACAGGACCAAGATGAACTCTCTTCGTTATTACAAGTGCCTTTAGTGGTAAGGCTATATAATTATTTTCATAATTTTCGTCTATTGTAAGAGTGATTAAAAGTATTGATTGTACCATAGGCTGGTACTATTAATAGAGGTAGCGAAGTTATCGCTGCAGGGATGGTTGTCAATGACTGGGTATCATTTTGTGGTATGGACACTACATCTACTGAACTGTCAGTCATTGAGAGCGTTTTCAAACTCAATGAAGCAACGCCAGCTGCTATCACATCAACGATGCGTGCTTCTCTTATTGAGAGGTATGTAAAAAAATATCCCTTGCGTATGATCACATGGACACGCGGTATAATTTCTGGTACTATTTCAGTATGTCTTAAGGAAGCCATCACAGTACAATGACTGACTACTTGCATATAGAGATCTTATGCGAAACATGATGATTTATTCAATTTGAGTAAATGAAGATCCTTTGCAATTCCAGCAACTTATAATGTAACAAGTTATTCTGTATTAAAAGTTTCTGTGAAACACGTGGAATTTCACTGTCCCACTTGCATTCCATGTTTTCCCAAATCATGAGACCTGTTGGGATTAAATAAAGTACACAATAAGTTCGGCACTGGTTTGTTGCTTTAATCTGAATGATCAGATAATTAGTAGATATCCTCGAAGACGTCCGGAAATATTTTATCTAGTAGTAAAAGAAGTTAATTAAATACCAGCAAGATTCAACGTACATATCCTACGTGTCCTATCGATTGTACATATCTGACAAGTATCCACACTCCTTTTTATTACCTCATTTTTAATTATTCTGGATATAGTTATAACACGTTCGTATGATAGGTATGCACGTAGAAAGCGAGTACGTTTTCGTAATTGTCATTATTATCGATGGTTGTGTTCAACAAAACCGACCAACAGATAGCAAGGATATTTGATTGGGTTATTAATCAACCCTTTAGAGATTTTATAATAACTATATAATAGTTGCTACCAGGCAATCGGATCTACTGAACGCAGGGACAATGAAATCGATTCAGCAGCGCTGTTTCTCTATAGCGATACAAGGCACAATGATCTAGTGATAATCAGACAAAATGCCAGATACCGTCTCATAGAAAAACCTGTACATCTATAGTATCGGTCTGCTGATTGTAGGTCATTGGGAGGTGATCACTCGCATTACGAGGATACGGTTGTACAAGTTATTAATAAATTCTATATACAAAGGAAATAAAGGAAGCAAACCGTGTTTCGGCACATCGTGTGCTCCAGCCTATCTAGACTGATCTACAATGATCATTTTGAGGAGCGGCCACGTTTTCCCTTTTTTTCTTTTTTGATTTTCGAGTTCTGTTTAGACTAGAGTAATGGGAGCTCATCGGCATGAAGTAATTCATCCGCTGCTGCTGTATCAGCAGACATCACTAAGGTGATGCCCGCGCGGTAGGATGCTGGGATACGAATATGGCTTGTGCCGTTACATACAATCTGTCCTTGTTGTCTTTGACCCATTGTTTCTCTTATCATATTCACCACTTGACCTGGATATTAATGAATACATTAATTAATCATGATCGCATAGTTAAATTCAATCGTTTAGTATATTTACCAAGGACGTTGAGTTTACGCCAACTTTGGTCTAGTGTCGTGAGCGGCCTGAGATCTGTCAAAGAATTCCAATGGGCCAGTACATCCGCTCGTCTTATGAGAAGTACACTGGGACTTACCAGTTGATGCCAAACGATCTGTGTTGATTATATTTTGATTTCAATACCTTATGCATCGATTGATTAATTCTGTAGTTGCTAATTACCTGTTCTGACAAACATTGTAATGGGTTCGTTAAATAAATTCCTGCTGGTCCTACTCCGAAGATCATTTGATGATGCCAGGCATCAGGAATATCGCATCCTTCGCCACAATGTTGCAGATTCAAAGTGGCAATCGGTGCTGCACCTGATATCAAAAAGAAAACGAGAATAAATTTAGTCATTCTAGGCTACTATCTTTCTACTATTCAACCTTTAGAGAGCCAGTAGTGCAGCCAGTGGGATAGGGAAACCTTCCTCTCCGGGTAGAATGCAAAAAATTTCGTTATTACGGCTCCATTTGTAGCTAATGAGATTCCTCGTGCTAGATCCTTGTGAGTTGAACCTGCCATTGATCTGCTCATCAGATATTTAGGTAAAGAAGTGCCTGGCTCCCTTAATCTCGTTCCTACCCCGCGAACAAGAACTTCCAGCGAAAAAGGAACACCCACAGCAAGCTGTAAAATGATTAATATCATATTAGATTTGATTAATTATCTCCTTATTAATTCGATCAGCCTAGTTTTCTTACAAGAGCATTTATAGCTGATGTTGCTCCGCATGCAGAGGTAGCTATTTGAGTAACTTGTTTAACAGTTGCTTCTTGTTCACTCCATAACATCACTTTGTCAACAGGGAGTAGAGTGTCCAATCTTTCATCACACAATTCACTTTCCTAAAATTAATTAACAAAATTATGCGTACTTCGCTATGAAAAGTATGACATTAATCAGAATAGTTTATTCACCAGATTCGATTCTCCACTTTGATTAAATGCTGCCTGTTTGTTTAACATCAGTTTTTTGGCCATCATTCGATGATACAGTGTAGAACTCAAGTTAACTTTCCTAGAGTTCAAATTTGAGTTTTCTGGTACCGATACAGTTGTGGCATCCGAGAAAAAATTACTGTCAGTATCACGGTTATCACCAGGTGATATTAAATCACCATTGGTGTTATGGTGCCCATAGGATTCACGGAGGGGACAGCCTACATTACGAGATATGCTTGCAGCTTCCCATTTCTCTGAAAATTCACAATATCAATTGATAATTCTACTCACTTAATATGTCTCAAAAGTTAGATTCTTTGGTATCGTAAAACTCACTGATTTTGCCACTCGTACTTGGTAACCAGGGTGTACTGTTCTGACTGATTACTTGTGCGTTACTACTGGATTTACTTTCATTGCATGGACGACTCATTTCAACATTTTTTGGTGTTTGTTTAGGTTGACTTGTAGAAGCACATGCTTGTTTAGCTATTACCCTGCCACTGCTCAAGTCATTCAATAACACTAGATCAGCCTCAGCATTGTCCAGAGCAATGTTTTGGATGTCTTCATTAATGGATGCCAAGTCACTGTCTCCCGTATCTTGCTCACAGGAGGGACCAGGATCGAAATCCATTTCCAGAAAGTCCATTTCAGGACTTGATCGTCCACTGTGACATGGCTCTTCAGCTTCAGCTTCAATTGGTGGATTTATTGGTTGTCCAAAATTTGGAGAAGATTCATCACTTCCTTTGTAAGTGTAAATACAGTAATCTTCACCATCTGACATATCTCCTTCATTTTCTGAGCTGGAATCCCGCCTTTCACAATGTTGTACTGCTGTGTCTGGGGTATCTGGAAAACGAGCCTTTTGCAGACCACTAGGTCCTGGTGTTTCACGGCTATTATTTATGTTAGGACGAAGAAAGCAACAAGTTCCTTGACTGGTAGAGCCAATACTGCTGCTGATATTATTTAGTGCACACTTTGATGAATATGAACTTGACCATATTTGATCTGCTTCAGGACTTGAATCTGAGCTGCATGAAACTTTTGATGGACATTTTTCTATTCCCGATCCATGGTCTACATTATTTTTTATGTCTGTATCTTCACAGTTGGAGTTACTGTTCGGAACAGATTTATGCTTCGTTCCTGATGTTGAAAATAGTTCAGTGTTTGGTAGAGTGGATTGCGACCCATTACACTGGACTTCAGATTCTCCTACATTGTTGTTTAGTTTAAATTTATCACTAGTCAAGTGATTCTGTATTTTTCGAACTTTGCAAGTTTTTGTATCTGCCTCAATGGAATGGTTGTCATTAGCTTCAGGTCCTGATTCATTCTTATCTTCTTTGGAATTCATTCTGATAATATTAACTGAAACAAATAATATTATATAGCATTGCAGCTTAGATAACAATAAATTAATCAATCTAATAATTCAGAATAGTAAGAATTTCAATAACAATAGGTACAAAATATAGTAAACACAATCAAGTATAAGAATGTGAATTAATAAAATATACAAAGTTAATAGACTCTGCATCATGTGCAGGTATGAAGCTTAAGAAATCCACAATAGTACTAATAAAATTGGCAAACTCCAAGATACAGACACTGCAGGAACAGAAGGACCCGATTTTGATAATTTTAAAGATTTATTTAAAGACCTCTTGGGCGTGCGTTATAACAGCCAACCTTTAACTCTTGCCAGTCTTAATAGACTCTGACATTACTCTTATTATGCACTCCACTGAGATTGTCGCCTATGCGCATATCAGAATCCCATTTTCATATTAGCAAGCTAGTGCTTTACTTCTTTATTTATATCATATTTTTTCTTTTGAGAAATATATCTACGTTCTGTCACCCTTTCGCAAGCAGTTGCGACTTACTGACCCCACCACAGGACGGAAGTCAGCTGATTCCCTAGAAAACGAGTTTTTCAACTAGAATTTTCCTGGAAAATATTAAAAGAAACCGGATCGAACGCGTTTTTCCCTAGATTCCACACACGACGTAAACAATGTCGTCATTGTGTATAGAGTTCTACTAGCAAGTCAATAGATAAGTACTCATTTTTGACGGTGAATTTCTACGGATTTGACTTGTACATTAAAGCTATTTGTCGTGTTTTTTATCGTACAAAAATAAAGCTATGGTTTGGCTATGGAGTATTCCTTAAATTTTTGACGTTTCTTTGGGTTTCAATTTTTTTTTTTGTAAAATTTAATTGTTTACAGCCGGTATGAATATCGTGCGAATTAACTCCAAAAATGTGATTTACATTATAATAGCGCTTTTATCAAGCACTGTGAAACAAGCGCAAATGGGCCATGGTTAGTTATATATAAATTGATAATTGCATGTGTGAAGAAATACTATATTTTTAATTTTCTTTCTTGCAGATAGCATTGCAGATTGTGCAAAAGATATGAATACTAATACTACACTTGC
Source organism: Syrista parreyssii (assembly GCA_030142615.1). Taxonomy (NCBI): domain Eukaryota; kingdom Metazoa; phylum Arthropoda; class Insecta; order Hymenoptera; family Cephidae; genus Syrista; species Syrista parreyssii. Next base: position 696,346 of record JARQTG010000426.1, read on the forward strand.
TTATAGTAGCAAAAAGGTAAAGTGATTGTTTAAACAAATTTCTTGCTGTATATAAATGACTGTGTTAAAAATGGATCATTATTATATTTGGATACAACATCAAGTAATGATAGGATTAATTTTTATAGGATGAGATTTCTGGTCTTTGCCCGGCAGGTAAACATTGCTCAGAACTTGCTAGTGATTGCATACAGTGCAAATTTGATCTAAATTGCAATTACGGATCGACCTACACAGCTGACTGTAACGTATTGGGTCAAGTTGATTGTGTTGTATGTCATTTTTTAAATGTTACACTTTCCCAGAGATAAAATTTCATTTTTACATTTGTTATTGGCAATGGTTTTTTAAATATAGGGTAAACGGACTTTCCAAAGAGAATACATTTGCCGTTATTGTTATCAAACTGAACCATGGGAGCATAAATGTCATCAAAAAAATTCTTGTAGCTCTGTTGCATCTCCTCTGCAGTATTATAGGTACGTTACGTGTTCTGTATGCATTGAATTAGATTTGTATTAAAAATACATTCTCCTCAAATATATTTCAAATTTAATATATGGGTTTTAGAACCAATTGTTCAGTTAACAACGATATTTTATGTCTGGGACGTCGTCGGTTTATGAAAAATCTTCCATGTAACTGGACTGGTGGATATCGTTGGTCAACGGCCCTAATCCTCAGTATAACTTTGGGAGGTTTTGGAGCAGACAGGTAATAAGATATTAAATTTTTTTGCCTATCAACGAAATACAATAAAATAATATAAATTGTACAGGTTCTATTTGGGACACTGGCAAGAAGGTATTGGCAAACTGTTTAGCTTTGGTGGACTTGGAGTGTGGACATTGATCGACGTTATATTAATTTCTATAAGGTATTTAGGACCTGCTGATGGATCTCTTTATATTTAAAAATATTAAGAAATATTTATACAACGCAAACTTTTTCTGTATCGTTTAGAATTATTTACACGATTGTTAAGAGACTACGTCTTTTAAAGAATTATATAATAAAAGATGTTATAACAAAATGAAATACTATTCTCAATTATCAAATAGCTTAATCAATTATCTTCATTAAATCAATTTCTTATGAATTGCTATATTATATACCTTTACTAGTATTTGTCATAACTTCCGAAAAAGTTATTCAGGTACTGCTCGACGACTTCGTAAATCAATTCATTGTTGTTAAGTCGATCATTATCAATCTGTAAATATTAATATTGCGTTAGTTTTATTTAATGACGTTCCGTTTTTTAAATAAATTACCAGCATGGAATAGTAGCCAAGTTTCTTTAATAAGCGAAGCTTAAGATTCATTAGTCCATGAGGTGTTCGAGTATTTTTTAAACAAGTAGTTTCATCCAGAACGTCAATATGAATTTTCCTATAATATTACTATGTAAATACAGAGATCAAATTATAATAAATTATAGATCATGGTTTAAAAGTATACCCTAAATGCTGGTGTTCCATGCTAATACCAGGAATGTATAATCCTAAAATGGGACATTCAATTTTAATTTCATCCAAGTGCGTTGGTTTTCTCAACGTTCTGATAACTTTATCTAATATTTCGATATTTTCTCTTATTTTAATTCCAACTTTTACTTCCTTTGTTAATTCCATTGGTATCTGTATTTCTGGATTTTCAATCTGAATACTCGTTATTAGTAATTGTAAACGAGCCATTGGTTTCCATAGAAGTCCTTCATATATAGAAGGGAAAATGTTTTGTTCAAAACATTTTTCAATGATCTAAAATTAAAAAGCGTTTATGTTAATTGCTTGGTCATCCCATAAGTAATACGGTTTTCAGCTATTTGTACACCATTGGAAAAAGCTGCATTACTTATGGGATGACCGAACATTTTACTATTGTTAGATCTCTTTGCGTTGCATACCTTTTTACAATCACGCCCCAATATTTTGAGACACAATAAAGTATTAACAAGAAAATTAACTTTCTTCAAATACTTGGAAAAATTGTTCCAAATAAATAGTTGTATCTGAAAAAATTCCTTTTCTTCCAGCTGATAGTTTAATCTGCTACTAGCCCAAACTAATCTGTCCAAATCTTTAATTCTGATTGAATTTCTAGAACCATGCATAATATTCTCAGATAATTCTTCTATCGAATCTTTAAACATTCTCTCTAAAACAGGCTGAGAGCAAATATATGTTTCGGCATATAAAGCCAGAACATGTGCTGCACACTTCATTGTGAATTTCTCTTGATGTTGAAGAATTGTTCTGCTTAAATTGTTTAAAGACAATTCCTTAGTAACACCAGCATGGCGAATCGCTTTGCACAGTGTAACTAGTAAAGCAGGATCTTTTACAAAAAAACTTGCATTCTCTTCAAGAGTCTTCTCTAAAACACATACTTGTGTAGTATTCAACTTGACATATGTTTTAAAAGCAGCATATGCAATAATGCTTTTATCTATTAAGGACATGTTTGTCATATTACATAAACTATTTGTTATTTGCTGAACTTCAAAATAACTTTTCTTTTTATTCATTGATAAATAAAATAATAACTCTATTGTTTGTAGGTGAGATAACATTTGTTTCATTGAAGCACTCATTAAAATTTCCATACTAGTCTTATAGAATTGTGTTGATGTTACTTTGTAGGGAAATTTCCTTGCAAGAGCATTAAGCAATTGGAAAATTTCAGTATACGCTAATTTTTTTATTATATCACAGCATTCTATATCAATACTGTGCAAGATTATTTGCTTTTCATCCTTAGCAGATTCAATAGCATGCAATAAACTAGATATATCATTTATTGGAAAAATTTTGTGTGCAGACTGCATTGAATTTTTTATATCCACATTCAATTTTTGTTTCCCCAAATGTATTGGGGTCAAATCATTTCTTTTAAAGAGGTTCAAAAAGTGGTACTGCAATGTTTTTGTATGGAAACCACCTTCTGTTGTAGCGAAAGAATATTTTTGAAGAACTGGTCTTATTTTCTGAATACTGTTTATAATTTTACAGCCTGAGTTCATGATATCTGAAAATATAATGTTTATTATGATAACTTCTTATATTTTATCTATGAGAAAAACTAAAATAAATAAATATGATAGGACAGACATTAAAATGTATAAATGTAGTTTACTAAACTACTGGTTTATGGTCATAGAGCCTCAGTGCCTGGATTTAAAAGAATTTACTTACTTCTTCAAAGCAGGAAATATGTCTTTCTACATTGACTATTATTAAACTCAGTAAATTTGAACTTTCCAATTCTTCAGTAGAAATGTGAAAAGACGAAGTGAGGCATTTCAAATATTTCTTGTAATTAAAACTCCAAGTCCTAAGTGATATAACCTAGATACTGTGGAACTGATGTCTTTATAACCTTTTATCTGTATTTTTCACCAAGGAAATAATCCAAAATAGGAGCTAAAGATATATAGAATATTGATATATTTTATACAAAGAAAAGAAAATGCCGACTGTAATAGCTCTAGATGTTTCACTTTCAATGAGACGACCAGTATTAGGCGTCCTAGGTACTGACAGTGTTCAAACCGAACAGTTGACAAGGCATCATTTGGCTGTCCAAGGAATAAATGCTCTTCTACATTATCTACAGACAAATTCAAAGTTGGAGTTTGTCTCCCTTGTAAGTATCTTTTTGAATCTAGGACTTATTGCCAAATTCTTACATTTTTAATTACAAAATTCTTGAAATCCAGGTTGTGTTCTCCTCGTTGTATGAAGTCATATGTCCTTTTACAAGAGACTATGATAGTATTAGAACTAAATTGCAAAATATTGAGGAATGTGATAAGACCTGCATTGAAACAGCTCTACATGGTGTAAATAATGTTATTATGGCTGAATGGGGAAACACAACAGCTTGTCAAGTCATTCTGATAACTGACGGTAATCCAGGAGTTGGGACAATGTCTTTAGGAGATTCTTTAAATTCATTAAATGTAAAGAGGGATAATAATCCATTTCCACTTCCTTTTCCTTATCCTGGAAAACTTAGTATAGTCTGCATTGCATCACAGCAAGGTATAGTAAAAAGTCTTTCAGGTATTACTATTGACGTTTATGTTTACTTTTCTCAAATTAAAAGATATTTTTAATTCTTAAAGATTCTGGATTGGCAATAGGCTTGCCTCTATATCAACGATTAGTTGAATTAGCTGGTGGCGATAGTATTGTTCTAGTACCTGAAGGACAACTCACAAAAAATTCAGTGACTAATTGCTTTCAAAAATTAGCTGAAGCAAATTATGTCTCCTTTCATGGATATTTAAAGTGTGGACATCTAGGTTCTCGAATATTTTTATCACCACCACCAATGGTAAGTCTTTTGATCACCTATATTAAATTTAACATAGGATCCTTTGGTTATATTGTTACATATAATTATTTTTTATCTAAAGCCTCATACCAAAAAGACTGATTTTGAAATCCTGGCTGGATTGACAGTCTCTAAAACAATAGAAATTTGCGGGTTTATATCTGTGGCAGACGTTGGCAGTCCTAGTGCCATTTCCAGACATCTTGTACTCCCTCTTCCTACTGAGAAAACACCGAGTATGCAAGGCATATCATTAGAAGAAGAATCAGATACAGAAGATAATGGTGATGACGGAAAAATCCCATCATTTTGTGTATTGCTTCATGGTGCATTAAAGGTAGTTATAAAAAATGCCACTTACTACCAAAACAATGATGTCAAAATAATCACAAAAATAATTTTTAAAACATTCAAAGGTAGAAAATATGGCTGCTCTATGTCTTTTAAACACTGACTGGTATGGATTCATCTATTCATGGGCCGATACAAAAAAGAAATCGAATCTAATGCTCACTTTATTAGAACCAGGCACTGATATTATACCTTGGCTTGGTAACTTAAGTAATTTAGGACCCATTGATGCTGTCATTAATAAAAGTGGTGAGATAGGCTTTCCAGTAAGACCCTCAGAAAAGAGAAGTTATTCACAAAACGCGCCTTCCTGGATAAGACAAGTTGGCTTACAATCTGATATACAAAAGATACTCAGACATGCCAGGAAGTTACCAGAGAAAACTCAAAATTTTTACAAGGCAAATAACACCGCTATATATTTTTTATAAATAACAAACTACATGTTTAACTAAAAATTTATTTTAGGAATTGAACCGATTACGAAGGGCAGCATTGTCCATGGGATTTGTGGAACTTCTAGAAGGTCTTGCATCCATCTTTGAAAGAGAATGCACCCTACTTCCACCAAATCTAAATCCAGACTGTACAATACAAATGGGCCATGTAGCAGAAATGCTAAGAAAACCATACTCACGAGAATTAAAAAACAACATAACTCCCGTGCGAACAAAATTTCACCATAGTGAATGATAAGCTTAATTGTCAAGGTTTCGATATTCCGTCAAACTTGGTGGTCCGTAAATATGATTTTATTTATCTATTGTGTAGATTTTTTTTATACATAAAATATGACATTCTTAATAATCAAGAAGAATTTCAGAATTTTACCTGTGTTCTAAATATTTTTAGACTCCAGTATATATTGTAAAACGTTATACAGTCCGCAAGCTGTTTGAGCGGTCGGATAAATATTAAAATCTGGAACATGAACAAAGAGTGTTCTGTTCCGATTAATTTTCATAGATTGATGATAAACATATTCGCACAGGTACCGACCAGCATCATGAGAAGCGGAAGCTTTAATATTCGTATTTTCAATATTATTAATATAGTTGCAAATTTTTTTAATGTCATATCCGGTCTCCAATATGAGATTACCTTCTTCAACATTACTCTCGTCTGGACAATTATCATTTATGTCCTTTTTTATATATCCTTTGCTGTGCGCGTGAGATTCAATGGTGATGCATTTAGCAATGGAAGAAACTCCAACGTGTATTACAAACTATATAATTGAAGAGAATCATGCGTTAGACAATATCGTTAATATAAGTTCCATTTTTGTACCATTATCTTATATTTGTTTACACAAATTTACCGCTGGGTCGTATATCTTCCACAGTTCTGGAATACGTGAAGCAACACGATGATAATCGACTGGAAGCTCCTCGATAATCAAATTAAAATCCGATAATCTTCCAGTTCCAGAATATTCACTTGCAAGAAATTTAACAGCTTCCCAACTAGCATTTATTTCGTGTTTACCGAAGGAACCAAATCCCGTCAATACAATTGTGCGTTTTAAATCTGTTGCCATGCTTACTGATAAAATTTTAGGTGATAATATTCTTCGTCTTTCCTTATGAATTTTTTCTTATCAATGAAGACAAACTCAATCTTTATAAAATTCTACAAATCTGAATTCCAAGTGCGAATGTAAATTCACATCAAATGTCGTGGAAGAACTGGGTTCCGTTCTCCAGCTGGACATCCGCCCCTTCTATCTGGTTACTTTTCTGCAAGCTTTTCACTAGAAACAGAAATCTAGTGACATTCATTTCTTTGCTCGTGAAACGAGCGAGACAGATTTATCGAAGATGGCGGCTAGTGCATTAAGACGTGTTTTGACAATTTTCATCGACTTTAATTATCAGTACTAGACGTCAATCAACTACTCAAAAATAATTATACGATTTACCTCTGCAAAGGACACGAAATTCTTCACCTGTCTTAGTACTTCAGTGGTAAATTCCTCGATTAGATATACGAAATTCGCGAGCAGACTTGTTCGAGACATGTCTCGACGAGTTTCGACTGGCTGCCATCAGTGATCATCGTTGAAGAGTCATCGAATTTTTTTTTCATTAGTTTCTCTAAGAAAGGAAATTTACGCTTCGTCCTACGTTTTGTTTATCGAGGTAGGTCTTGGGTTTTCATACTACCTCTTTATATTATATATTTTGACATATAGGTGGCACATATGGCCTGCAAACTATATTTACTTTCTTTACATACGGTTTAAATGGTTTTGTTTTTATGTTTCATCAAGTGATAGAGCTCGTAATGAGATTGATAAAATGTGACTTCATATTTTTAGGTGGATGTTGCCGGCACCGCCCGCGGCTACTAGTAATCTTGTATACAGTCATCAATTCTATTGTGATGGGCAATTTTATGGCATATAATACAAAGAAGTATTTTGTATCTGAAATTGATCTTGGACAGCAATTATAAGCAGATAGAAAACGACATTTTCAATACTGTGGAACTTTCGAAGAGAATCTGGGGCGGGAAGATGCCTCTCAGTGTGGTTGAGGATGGGACAGCATTTAGCTAGTCTTCGAGATTTTTTCAGAATGGACAGTGAGAAACAAGTAGAGTTGCAACCTGAAGGTGCATATCAGCGGTCCTCTATGGATATGCTTTATGATACTGAAAATAATACTGCTCATTTGGAAAATAATGGAAATCTTGTTAACGAGTTCAAACCTGATGGAAATTCAAATAGTGAACAGTCCAATTTAGATTTGGATAATCACAACTCTAGATTTGAGTCTATATACAGTCAGCCTATCGATGCTCAAGACTCTAAGCAAGTGTGCAATGGAAATGGGAACATAGTGGTATCACCAGAGCCTCAAACATTCAAACAGGAACCTTGCTGCAGCAGCTCAGGAAGCAGTAATAGCAGCAGCAGCTCTGAAGATAGTCCAGTTAATCCTGTGTTAAGAAGATCTTCTAAAACTCTGTCCTTTGGTAAGAGAAGAAGTAAGCAGCGTAATAAGGATCCCAGTCCTCCATGCAACCATGCCTTAACTTCAAAGAAGAAGCGCAGCAACTGGGTACTCAAATTCAATTGTGCTAAAAGCAAAGGATCAAGGAATACTGATATCCCAGGACAAGGTAACAACAGTTCAGAATGCGTATGCACGGGATATAGAAGAACCGAAGAGCATCCTATGGGAGCTGGCATTGTTTTCAACAGTAGATCTGCTCCGCAAAGTCCAGTTTTGGGTCCTTTGCCACCAAGTCCTGTAATAGATCTCTCCCGGTTTAATCCTGAGGAATTTCCCATGGAGGTACTACACGTAGGACCACAATACCTTTTATACAAATGGATTTACTTAAAAATAATCCTTACTTTCAGGATTGCGATGAAAGGGCAAGGTTGCAGCGTGCTCGAGAAATGGAAGAAGGTGTCGAACCGCCTCCTGGTTATCGGCCTAATTATCCTTCTGGTATCCAGGTACATCCCAATGGAATTACTGTGGATAGTCTTGCAGCCCTGTTCCAGGCACATGCCGGAATTCAGGCCGCAGCACTCACAGCACTTTCCCAAATCGACTTCACATTAATACCAAATATCGAACGACCAGCTCATACACAGGTACAGTAACAAAAACATCAATATCAAATCAGTAAATATAAGATTCTAATCAATTCATTCTATAGGTCGATTACGTTCACTGCCTGGTACCCGACCTAAGATCCATCACAGCCTGCTCATTCTATTGGGGTAAAATGGATCGCTACGAGGCCGAACGACTCTTGGAGGGCAAGCAAGAAGGAACTTTTCTCCTGCGAGATTCAGCGCAGGAGGAGTTTCTCTTCTCCGTCAGCTTTCGAAAGTACGGACGCTCTCTACACGCGCGTATCGAACAGTGGAATCACAAATTTAGTTTTGATTCTCACGATCCGGGTGTCTACGCCTCAGAAACGGTAATTACACATACACTTCCCAGGACTTTCTCCTTCAGAATTCTTATATGTATATAATTCACGAATTCTCTAACTCAGGTATGTGGCCTCATTGAACACTACAAGGACCCGTCATGCTGCATGTTCTTCGAGCCGATGCTGACGATACCGCTGCATCGCAACTTTGCATTTCCATTGCAGCATCTTTGCCGAGCTGTGATAACAACCCGCACCACCTACGACGGTATCAATAAGTTGCAGTTGCCAAAGACCCTCAAGAGTTATCTCAAAGAGTATCATTACAAGCAGAGAGTGCGAGTACGTAGACTGGATACAGAGAATGATCTGCAGAGCGAAGGTGGTAGATCAATATCATATCTACCATTAGTAAGTCCACGCGATTCTCATTCAGCAGGATAAAATTATATGAGAAATAATTAAGAATAGGAAAGACATGGAAAACAAGCACAAAATATATATATATATATATATTGTATATGTATATAATTTTCGTACAGATACGAAAATTGTATACGGTCCCAAAGCAATTTCGCATTCCTGGGAATCTCTGTAAAAGGATGGGAATCATAATTTCTAATACCAGGTGCAGGAATCCCTGGGTGAAATTAAAATTTGTAAAGATCCTGACAAAATATAAATAATTCGAAGGACTCTCGGAGGATCCTGTGGATTCTCTTGCAGGGAGTAAACGAACCTCCGGCGTCCGTTAATACTTAACATACTTAGCGATTACTCAAGCGTAATATTTACACACCAGTTTTTTTTGTTATTGAAAGCGGTCATCGTTTAAAAAACTAGCCAGACTTTTAAGACTACTCTTGGCGCATTAGTCTTTCCAAAATCCGTGGCCACGTAACTTGTATTATTTCAGGCACTATCGCATGCATTATGCGAAAATATTTTATGAAATTACCATCGCAAAAAAGACGCGTGTGTGCGTGTCTATTTACACGTATTGACGGTCACGATTCTCTGTATTATAAATTACAGACTGATCTTGGTTGAACTAAGATTACACAAAACTGCCTCTAGATGTCTAGCACTTCCAAGTAAAAAGATTACGTATTGTTTTCTTGCGATAAGGAGTACATACGATGCAACCATGTGATCGTGCCTCATATTTAATTAATTTGTCCCAATACTCTCTCACTTCACAGTATTATTTCTCGTGATGGACATATTGTTATTAAATATATATATATATATGAAAAGGAAAATTTAAAAAATGGATAACGAGATAAATTCGTAACGTTAATCCAACGTCATTTGATGACATTATCGAGTCTTGTAATTTTTTTAAACGTGGCCCACTGACTCGCTATTATTAAAACAAAACTATTATTGAAAACATTATGGTTCGTATTAATAATCCTATTGTGCCTACTTCTATTGTCAGTGATAAATGAATATCGTATAAGTGCGTCGATACCCGAGGATGGCTTACCTTAGGATGGGCTCTTTGTGTTTTTTATGTTGGAGTGCACCCATTCTATAGGATGCGATATCCTCGGACTTCCCACTTCCAGAATAATGAAGGAAACGTGCTTAGGATAAATGACAAAAATTATACGTAAGATACACTCGTCCTACGTGATTGTTTCTCTTTCGTGTACGCCAGTGGCAGCTAAATTCTATGGCGTTCAGGACCATTCTGTTCCTTGTTTATTGTCTGTATTTTTTTTGTTAGTTCAATTATTTTCTATATATTTGATCATTTCTTTGGAGGTACTTCTTTGCCACCACGGCGAATAAATTATGGATATTTATCATATGTACTCTCATAACATTGATTTATTTTAGCAAACTATTTAATTGCTGAAGACAGCACTTTATATATACAAATATATATATGCGAGTATGTAGGAAATAAAGGGTCTTCGACCTTTCTCGAAGGACCTTGCTGTTGGTGACAGCTGTATGAAAGATATTATTAAAAAAAGAAGAAAGTGGCAATTACGAATGTACGCTCATTTTGGTTTTTTATCTGATTATTGCTTTTTATCTTTCATGGAACATTTGTTTTCCTTATTCTTTACATTTTCAGTCGACATCCGTCGAACGAATTCTGTATATAGTGTAAATTGTAACCTGTCGTCGATTTTAAGAATAAAAGCGCCATTCTTCACAAAGTACCATTCATCGTATTCTTTACTATTGCTTGACAGAGGTACCACTCAGTGCGATCTACTCTACTATACCTTAGCTTGAAATGAAAGTTATAGAGAACCATGAACAGGTTCTAATACTAATCTAATTCTCAATGAAGAGATTCGCAGTGGATGGAAGCAGAACCTTATAATTGAAGATGAAGAATAGAGAGAACACTGTCACTAGAAAGATATCTATATACGATTAAGAAAAACAATATTCTGGCTTATATATTTCTATTAAAAGAAACGAAAATGTAATCTAATATGAATTGTTCATTTAATAGATTAGTTTGAAAAGGATACTGATGAAATTTCTTTCCCACTTTTCCACCATGTACAATTCTGTTACTAGCATATAACGAAAATACCAATAATTAAGGAATGCCCAAAATCGCTGTAGAAATCCAAACATCTTGATAGGATTTAATGCCACTTTTAATAACTTCAAAACGTCATACAAGATAAATCGTCAGTAGTCACACGGCCACATTGTCACTCAGGCGATCGTCACCTTGACTAATAATCAGCAACCGAATGGAATAAAACGTCTAGATTAGAAACTTCATTCAAATTTTACACTTTTATTCAAATGTAACAATTTCAGTTATACAATATCGTAATATAGTATAGAATACGATCAAGATTTAAAGACCCTCTTCCTTGATATATTTATCAAAATTTTTTAAGATATCTTGCATTTCTTTGTATCCAGCAAGCTTGCAAGCTTCCTGAAGTGGAAGCCATTTAAAGTCTTGATGCTCATTGGACAAACGAACGTCTTTTTCCTTTGCAATTAATTCAGCTAGCCAGTAGATCACAGTTTTCCGTTTACCTTTGACATTATAAACTGTTTGTTGCTTAGCGTCCTCAATTATTTTTAAATCTTCCTTTGTAAAACCAGCTTCCTCCTGAGTTTCTCTTAAGGCTGTTTCTATGTCGGATTCGCCGCCATCCACATAACCTGCAACAAGAGTGGTAACAAGATAATACTAAATACTAAAATGGCGTTCTCCATGTTTCTGTTATAATCCATAATGAACGCAAAATATTGCACATTTGCACTAGCTAACCTTTTGGGGGTGTCCAATGATGTTCCCCATAGGATGTCTGCATCAAAAGATATTCTATGGGACCTTGGAACCTTCGAAATATGACGAAGCCGCAGGCTTTCTCAGCTCCCATTGTTGTCACGGTGATAATGACTGAGACTACGTCTTCATCGTACGGGAGTTAAATAAGATTCGCCAACATGTTTAGGTTTTCTTTTTAAACCTTGCACTCTATTGGGTAATCTTCTCTAAATCCTGTACGATAGAAATGTAGTCAATAAAGGGACTGAAATGTCAGGGCTTTCAAGATTATACAAAAACGTAACGAGATTATGAAATACAAAAAAATCAATAGACTTGAATACAATCCCACTGAGGAAAGGAATACAAAAATATATTGCAGGATTTGATTGCATTTGTTATATGAGATTTATTTGGGACGCGTAACATAAATTAAAAAAAAATGCTTGCAAAAAATTTTGCATAAATTATTATGTCTCTTTTTCCCTTTAGTAAGGATAAAGTAGATACTTATAAGTTATTACGATTCTCTTCTAATGCTTCACCACTTTGAAAAACTTTAATATTTAGCCTATAGGAAACATTCACTTAGGACGTTGCTCATTGCCCTCTTTTCAAAAATTCTCCTCGCAGTTGCGGTCCTTAGTTTCTTTGAAGGTCTGGAATTTTTTAATGAGATCTGCAATGCTGATCTCACCGTGAACAACGTTATCCCTCGTTCTCACGTTAACCGTACCGCCGCTGCGTTCTTTTTCTCCGACAACTATAAAAGTTAAAGAAGAAAGTGTTATTTTTAATCATGAGCTTGAGCGGTAAATAATAATAGCCATTTTTACCTAGAATGAAATTAAATTGCGCTAGCTGAGCATTACGAATTTTTTTGTTCATTGTATCGCTACAATCCACATCAACTTCTGCCATAAACCCAGCATCCCATAATTCGCGTTTAACTGTTTCCGCATAAGCATCAAATTGAGGTCCTACAGGAATCACCATAGCCTGTCGTGGCGATAGCCAGAATGGCCATTTTCCAGCGTATGATTCCGTAAGAATAGCTATCATTCTCTCTAAAGATCCAAGGACAGCTCTATGTATGATAACTGGTCTAGTTTTTTCTCCATTCTCACTGCAAATTTAACATCATAATATTAATATGACGAATTAGTTATTTTTAAAATAGTACATGAAATCATTATAGTCATACTTACTTTACGAAGCTCAAATTAAACCTAATGGGTAATTGGAAATCTAATTGTATAGTGGCGCATTGATATAATCTTTTTAGAGCATCTGTAATAGTGATATCAATTTTGGGTCCGTAAAAAGCTCCATCTTCTGGATTTATCTTCCACGGTTCACCAAAATCATCTAAACTTTCAGCTAGAGCTTTTTCTGCCTGGTCCCATACTGCAAGTTCACCTAAGTACTTTTCAGGCCTCGTACTCAGTACAAGATTGAAAGTAAACCCAAAGACAGTGTAGACATGTTTCAGAAACTGCAAGGCACTAAGTACTTCCTGTTTGATTTGTTTGCCAGTGCAGAAAATGTGAGCATCATCCTGTTGGAATCTACGAACTCTAGTTAGACCAGTTAGTGCTCCAGAGAGTTCATTGCGATGTAACACACCAAAGTCAGCCATCCTCAGAGGAAGTTCACGCCATGATCTAGACCTGACATCGAACATCATGCAATGACCAGGACAATTCATAGGCTTCAGAGCAAAAGTCTCCTTCTCCACGTCGAAAGAGAACATGTTCTCTGCATAGTGAGCCCAGTGACCAGAAGTCTGCCATAGTTTGCTATTATAAATGTTTGGCGTGACAACTTCCTGGAAACCACGTTTCCGATATTCGGATCTTATGAATTCCACCAGCGTATTGTAAATGTGTGCACCACGTGGTTGGAAGAAGCAAGAACCTGGGGACAGTTCGTGGAAGAAGAACAATTCCTGTTCTCGCCCAATCTTCCTGTGGTCTCTTTTTGCAGCCTCTTCTTGGAATCTAAATTAATTATATTTTACGCACATTTAATATCTCTCCAAGATATATATAGGCAATCACATATAAGGATTGAACTTTTAAAATACTTACTTCTCCCATTCTTTGAGCTGCTTGTTGTCAGGGAAGGAAATACCGTAGACACGCTGAAGGGTTTCTGCATTTGCATTTCCTTCCCAATACGTAGACGAGCTTTTAGTAACTTTAACGGCCTTAATCTTTCCCGTATGCCTAACATGTGGTCCACGACAGAGATCTATCAACGGTCCACAACGATAGACAGTGGTGGTTGGTGTTTTAACTTTCTCATTAAGAATTCGCACTTTGAATTCATTATACTTGAACATCTCTAGGAGATCCTCTTTCTTCATTTCAAGTCTCTCAAATGGCTGCTTCTCCTTGACAATATTTTTGAAGAGACTCTCGAGGAATGGAAACTCTTGATTGGAAATTCCCTTATTGTCGCCAAGAAACATATCATAATAAAAGCCACCATCTATTGGTGGACCATAACACAAGCAACCCCCATATACTCGCTCCATGGCTTCACCCAGGATATGAGCACTGGAGTGCCAGAATACTTGCTGGCCATCTACGTCATCGAATTTTATAAGCTGAAGCTTACAATCGGATTCCAGAGGTCTATCAAGGTCCCAAAGCTCGTTGTTCACTTTAGCAATCACAGTATTGTCTGCCAGACCCTGACTAATTCCTCTAGCTATTTCATAGGGAGTAGAGCGCCACGCTTGACCAGTAATTTCCTTACCATCAGGAAGAGTCACAGTAATATCTGTGACTGGTTTAGCTGCTACCTCTGCATCGTACTCTGCTTTCAGCTTATCCCACAATGTGAGACGCTCCTGTAAACGCCAGAACATGAATAAATAATTATAAATCAAGTTCAAGTATCTTTATGATCCAAAGCAAACGCAGATAACTATATACAGTCTTCTAACTTTCAATACCTGAATGAACGATGGCCATGGTTTAAGTTCAGAAATTGAAATCTTTTCAGCATTCTTTTCTTTTGACTTCATTTTGGCCTGTAAACCAAGAATTTTAATAATAAGTTTATTAATATAAATGCTATATTACTTTGGAAGTACGAATTTATAGATTGACAATATACCTAATATTTATACTAGATAAACTTGATTAGTCAAAGATATCATAAAAAATATTATAACACTATTAAAGACAACGAAATTCTACTAACATAATTACAGTACAATTGTTATATACGAATAAAGATCAAGTATACATAAGTTACATTATGTCCATAATGCAACTTCGATACTCCAAAATCCATTACATTATTTATCAAGATATACTGTCATCCATTTAAAACAAAATATATAGGATAATGAAATAACTAGGAACTTTGCTGATTTATAGCAACATGGAGGTTACATCAGCTTTCTGATTTCGCACGCGATACATCAATATACGTATAACAATATCAAATCAGATATTAGTCCCAAACAAGAGAATTAATTAGCAGTAACATTACTATTAATTATTAAGTCGAAATTAATGGGAAGACTAGCCGATCATTCAGAAAAATTCGTCAAGAACCAACCGAAGCATATGTCCGCCTGATGATAATGATCCTACAACCGCGAGAACCCAAGCTTCTCAACATAATTAATACTCTTTTTAAATGCAAACTTTTAAGATAATTACATCTATCGTCAATCGAATACGTTAATTATTATATAACGTGAATGATTTCATGCCTTTTCCTGCTTTGGATTTGCTTTTTCAGAACCGGACACCACGTTGTCACTCATGCTGCACGACTCTAATACAGCTTGTATGTATATACAATAGTCTAACGCCACGCAGAAAGCATCGACTGATTCACCTAGTGTGGCGCAATCTACAATACTTATACATATCTTGGATTGTATCAGTAATTTCTTAGTTTAATCGATTTGTTCGATATAATTTATTATTCTTGATGCATCAGATTCTTGCGGACACCCAATTTCTGATTTTTTGCTAAAAACGAGACGAAGTTGCGCAATTCTATGTGTTGTAATAGTTAAAATATTAATCTATAATCACTTCCATTCGTCTACATAAACTTGTACATTTTTTGATAATCTTTTGGATCTTTCGTGAGATAAATTAATTTTGGTACTACTTGATTTATATTATTCTTTTCCAAATTGTAAAAAAAATTTGTTCACGATCCTGCCAGGATTCGAACCTGGAATCTTCTGATCCGTAGTCAGACGCGTTATCCGTTGCGCCACAGGACCTACGTGTTAGAAATATATGGATTTTTATACACATTTCTAATATTCATATACACTTTGCTGCTATCACAGAAAACTACCATATCGTCGTCAATGTCTCCATTTTTCGTATAGATGGCGAAAGCATCACAATTGAAATTCGGATGAATTGCTCGACCTGCATATAAGACCGCGCTATTTTGCTCTTTCCCAGATTGATGTCTTGTTTTGCAACCAGACACTCATGTGGCAAATTAGCTACTGGAGATGTGTATTGATTATGAGGAACTGTCAACAAAAAGGACTTAAAGAAATTTTGCGTTATGTGAAATGAAAGACGGTGAAAGATGGCCTTTCTAGAAGATACCTTTGTTATTTTGATTACCCAGGTAAAATTTAATTGTTATCAATAAAATAAATAATTAGTGTGACGTTTATATTATACCGTATTTGCTGTAACAATTCAAGTAGTTCTACAGAACGAATGCAATTTTGATATTAAACAGTTTACCTTTTCATATTTCAGCTTTTCTTCTTCCTTGGAGGATGGATTTTCTTTGTAAAGAAACTCTTTCGGGACTATGAAGTTCATCACAGACTTGTACAGTTAATATTTTCAATAACTTTTTCATTGTCCTGTACCATGTTTGAATTGATAATATTCGAAATAGTAGGAGTTCTTGACTCTAGGTATGTAAAATAAATTACACTTTTTGTTTTTCTTCCACTACTTCACTTATATGTTCTTTAAATATTTCCAGCTCTAGATATTTCCATTGGAATGCAGGCCTGTATATGCTCCTATTTATGGTAATAGTTTTGATACCATTTTACATAGCATACTTCATCATCAGCAACATTCGATTTGGTAAAGAAAACTATTTAGATAATATTCAGTACTTTATGAAACTAATTGCTATCTTTAATCTCTAGTAAAACTGAATCTAATCAGGCCTCTAACGATCGTGATCTACTTTTTCTACCTCTACTTATTCTGGAAAGTTGGTGATCCTTTTCCAATATTAAGTCCAAAAAAAGGATTGCTCTCAATAGAGCAGGGTGTCAGTCGAATAGGAGTTATTGGTGTTACGGTAATGGCACTGTTGTCTGGTTTTGGCGCTGTAAATTACCCTTATTCGTCAATGACATATTTCATGAGACCAGTATCCTACGCAGACGTTCAATCCACAGAACGTCGTCTTTTACAAACAATGGACATGATTGTGGCAAAGAAGAAAAGAATTGCCTTAGCAAAAAAGGGCGAAGTTCCTGGACAGACCGAAGTGCGTTCTCGACTTTGGGGAATGCTTTCACCACTGGGTGTTAACAAAGGAAACCAAGAAAGTGTGTAACTTTAACTAAATCCTCTTAACTCATCAAATTTATACTTATAGAATTCACAGTTTACTATATTTTTTAGATGTAAAACAACTTCAGCAAGAAGTATCTGGTTTGGAAGAGCTGTCAAGACAATTATTCCTTGAAGCTCATGACATACAGAATGCCAGAGAGCGACTGGAATGGGCAGCTACATGGCAGGGAAAATATTTCAACTTCCTTGGATATTTCTTTTCAATTTACTGCATGTGGAAAATATTTATTGTACGTTATCAAGAAATGCTCTAAGTTAAATATTTTCCACTAATTAAAATTTATATTTTCCTTACAGTCGACGATAAATATCGTATTTGATCGAGTAGGTAAGAAAGATCCTGTGACAAGAGGAATCGAAATAGCTGTGCATTGGATTGGTTTTAATATCGATGTAACATTTTGGTCACAACACATATCATTTTACTTGATTGGTTGCATCGTCGTCACCTCAATTCGTGGACTTTTACTTACATTAACCAAGGTAAATAATTAACTAGCGTTGTTAACAACAATTAAGAAATATGAACTTTGAAGTTCCTAAGAATATTTTTATTCCAGTTTTTCTACGCCATTTCTAGCAGTAAATCTTCAAACATTATTGTGCTTATTCTCGCTCAAATAATGGTGAGTAAAGCAACTTTTTAAATTTACAGTGAAATTATAATCATTCAATACATATTCCAGGGTATGTACTTTGTGTCGTCAGTGTTATTGATGAGAATGAATATGCCAGCCGAGTATCGTATAATAATAACGCAAGTACTAGGAGACTTGCAATTCAATTTTTATCATCGATGGTTCGATGTAATATTTCTAGTGTCTGCATTGTCCTCAATAGTATTTTTGTATCTGGCACACAAGCAAGCCCCGCTGGAGCGTAGTTAAATAAATTTTCTACATGAAAAAAACGGAGAATCACTGTATTCCTTCGTCATAGGAGACATACAAAATATCATGGACTAGATTTGAAACGTAACATATTTTATTTCTAAACCATGTCAACGCTATCTTCGTTCGCTACGAATATAAAAATGTAAATTACAGAATAGCATTGGGTTAGCCCTACACTACAGCATATTACTAAAAACACGCGCACAATTTATTCTACGGTAAACACACTGTCGCATGGCCATGTTACGTAGATCGGAATAATCAATAGCACTTGTCCCACTTGAGCTAACTAGAACAAAAATGGCTATTAATTCATTTGAAACCTTATTCTATCCAATAGACGGTAACCAATATATAGCATCTTTGTATTCAGTATAAACTGATTAGAAAATCTATATTGGAACCGTCGCGTTCATCAAGTGGATCACAGACTGGCATCATGACAGTGAATAGTAGGTATGGTAGTTGTGTAATAGGACTTGCGAGTAAATGAATTTCAGGATTGAATCGTATCATTTTATGTGACTACGGAATGTCCCGGTATATCTAATAAAGTAGTTCGATGCTCCATTCCTCGCCCATGTTCACGCCGGGTTTACGAACCGTGAGAACATTGTTGTTCGTATTGTATTTAGCTTCAAGCTCTACTGTACCCAAGCCTGAAAAAGAATAATATTCATATAGAAGCAAGATCCACGATGCGTGAAAGTCCTATACGTATTTTAATTAAGTTACTTACTGCGAGATGTTAGTCGAGCTAATTTTACTCCTTGTGGAGGGTTGGCGATATCGATACGTTCCAACCAACTCTTTGTTTCATAAACTGCAAGTTTGTCGATGAAGGTTGAAGTCAACTTAGTACCAGTAAGATTGAGCCTCAGGTACAAATATTTTCCGTGTCTGTATTCAAAACTAGCCTCATCATCAATGTAAAGGTTGCCACTGGCGTTTCCGTTTTCATCCGCTATCACTATAAGAGTATGTGGATCATTTTTCATAGCTACTGTGCTACGACGAATCCTCATTTTTCTTGGTATAATAGATCCAGATCTTTGAAATACGGGAATCTTGTGAAGTGTCACCGGAATTGTTACGAAACCACCTTGATGATGTGGCTGCATAGTGTCCAGGTCATACCAGACGACTTTGCCTTCTCCAGGAAAATAAACTGAGGCCTCAGTCTGACCAGCTTTGTAAATCGGTCTTACCAAAATGGAATCACCTACCAGTAATTGATCATCTATAATGAAAGTTTCGCGCTCTGTGGGGTAATGTGCCCAGAGTGGTCTTATCACGGGAGTGCCGTTAACCTCATGTTCCCTAAAGAGGGTGTACCAGAAAGGCAAATAGGAATATCTAGTTCTCACAGATTCCCTAATAATTTGAAGAGTTTCTTCATTGAAGAGCCAAGGTTCTCTACGTTTTGTCTCAATGTGAGAATGACACCTGAAAAATGGCAACCAGCTACCGGCTTGGTACCATCTAAGAAATAGTTCAGAATCGACGTTCTTAAAGAAACCACCGACGTCAGCGCCGCAGAATGATAAACCGGAAATTGCCATAGACAAACACATCGGATAACTGATCCTGAGGTGTTCCCATTCACTCATGTTATCGCCGGTCCAGGCAGCAGCATGTCTTTGTGATCCAGCAAAGAAAGACCTTGTAAGGATGAACGGTCTCAAGGATCCACCTGATCTACGGAACAGGGCTTCATACGTAGCTAGTGTATACATTAGACCATTTATATTGTGCACATCACGATGTTCCCAATTGCCATAATGTATTAGATCCTTTGGCATGGTTATTTCCGGTCCATTGAAAACACTGGGTTCGTTCATGTCATTCCAGATATAAACATCGTTGGTAGTACCGTGGAATTTGTCTAGAGCGTATTGTTTTATGTAATATTCGCGTACTTTAGGATCGAAGAAATCCAGATATGACGATGATCCTGGCCAGCACCATCCTTCGTAATCCTTTCCATCACGGTGTTTTACATAGTAACCAAGATTGGTGGCGTCCTCGTGTAAAAAGTATCCGGCCTCGCGTTTTATATGAGGATCTATTATTATTACCAGCTTCCTACCCTTGGAAGTTAGGTTGTGCACCATTTCTAAGGGTGTAGCGAATTTTCTGGGATCCCAGGTAAAGTATTTTTTGCCATCTGTGTATTCGATGTCGAGCCATATCACATCCATAGGTATATCATAGCGGTCAAAACCTTCTGACACTTGATTTACATCATCCTGATCATTATAGTTCCATCGGGATTGATGATAGCCTAGAGAAAACATCTGTAACAATGTACAATTTGGCATTGTTAATAACAATATAATAAACAGTTGCTAGTAAATGAAACAAGTACCTGTGGCAAGGGTGCAGATCCTGTAAGAATGACGTACTGCTTGAATACATCTAGCGGTTTTGGACCTAGCATGAAGAAGACGTCGATGACACCGGATTCGGACATGAAATGAGCATCAACTTGAGGTTTCTTCGTAGAACCAGACACGAAACTCACGATACTTTCAACTACGTTATTATCGGCACTAGATAAAATATCAACCCACGTTTCGGCAGCATTATGCCAAAAGACACCACTTGTTCTGTCTTTTCTGGAATTTAGAATGTCCTAATGAATATCGATAGGCTATCATTATACGAATATTATTGATACAATTCTCTAATGTTTACCCATGAGCATAGAGCACAGGAATGGCACCATACAATGACATGGCTTCGTTGACCTCGTACTCAAAGACATCCAGGTTATAAAGTCTGTACGGATCAGCTTGTTTAGTAGACTTGAGTGCAAAGGAATCAGCATGTTCGGGAATTCCATAAGCATTTTCAGCACCTGGAAAGCTGAAGTCCATAGCAACAGCTTCAGGACCAAACGGTTTAGAATCATGGTGTGATTTGAAATTCTCCTCCCATGCACCAGGATCACTATCAGCTCCATCTCCTGGGAACTGAGGTTCAGGAATTTCTGCTTCAGCGACATCTTCTTGGGCCTCTGCTTTCCTGAAGAAGATGAGCTTATTAAATCAATATAAATACAATAAAAATAAAATAGTCGATAATGCTCACGGTTCAGGCTTGGTGCGCAAGTGCTCGAATCTCATCAGACCTCGAGCATTAGCAGATATCACAAGTTGATCATCAGAATACAAATCTACTCTAAAGGGTCTCGCATACAAAATTGCTTTATTTTGCCCATTAGATACTGTAACACTTTCAGCAGTCTTTTCTATCAGTTCAAGCTTAACTGGTTGTGGTTCATGCTGCAATGCATTCTCCACTTCATATCTTGGATGTATGGGATTCTTTTCGTTAATATGAAGCCTAAATGCATTGTCCTTCACAGCAGTGAGACGAAGAACATAATAGACTCCAGTGTCCTTGTTGAATAGATCAGCAATCAATACTGACTCGTTAAGAGAAATGGTATCCACCAGTAGATCATATGGGGATTTTCCTGGTTCAACTTTGCGACATCGTCTAGAAGAAAAACATCCTTTTCTAATCCCAATTTGTTTCTTATAACCATAGTATCGGAATGGTTGCTCATAAGCATGGTGTACCTGCAGAAACTGCTTTGCTCGCATGTTTTGAAGTTGTCTCTATTGACAGCATTCACCACCAGAAGCACATAGAAGAGCACTACAAGAGCTAGCCTGTAAAAGTAATATTAATTACATCCACCAAAAAATTGGCATTTCAAAAATTGCAACAATAAGAAATGAGACACACAAAGACAAAGGAACTCAAAAAAGATCAATGACCGGTGATAAATTAAACGGGTTAAGGTCAGTTCAAAGTTCAAATCCAAGAACAATCAACATTTCCAATAAAGTGTTACTGAGACTCCAGTGTAGCTGATTGGTATCATCATGAAACAAATACAAGCCCTTCTAGTACAATTCCAAACGGGAATACGATAATTACATTAAAAAGTAAAATCATAAGTACAAGATAGAGTTTATTGATAAAACAATCTTTTGCAAAATAAAAGAATTATCTGCCGGTGACACGTCAGCGTTGTTCACCGGTAACGATGTGCTTCTTGACTCTTGAAAATAACGCGATTCAGAACATCCGAATTAACGAATTTCGTGCATTTTAATTATCTGCATTATGAAAAATTCACTTAATACAGAAAACGATAATAATAAGATATCGTGTTAAAATGTAAGAAAAATCATAAAATTACAAGAAATTTACTTACTTTACATACGAAGCCATGTTGCTGAAGCGTCTGTCATGCGCTGCATGCGCCCCACTGTTGTATCCATCCGTGAACTCAAGGTCACTAGATCTCCAGTAATTTCCTAGGGAACATCCCTAGACAATTGGAATAACAATATTGGTAGCAATGGCCCGTTTCAATTTGGCGGGCTTTTATCACAACAATACTTTAGCGTCACCAAGTACAAACTTACATCCTGTTAACGGAACAATCTCAGCCCTAGACCCAACTCGCACATGTCGCAAAGTGCCTCTAACCACTCGTTCCTTTTAAAACATTCATTGCAACCCCCAAATGACTCAACTGTGATTGCTGTATTCAAGGGTCTCATATTCTCCCTCTCTAAATCTAAACACGATAAGACCCTATGGTAAGTAAGGTCCAATAACACTGAGCAAAGAGTGGGAGTGAAAACAGCTTGACATTCCTGACGGGATCCGGTCTCTTGCCAGAGATCGGTACAGGTTTTCTGAGGTGAGCATTCATATAATAATGTTATCACCAGTATTTTGCGAATCTGTGTAATAAGTTGCATATATGAATAACACTCATACATGATTAACGTAATATTTCAAGTGCAAACTCTACGCACCAGAAAGCCATTCGTCATACTACGGTTTCTTCAAGGAGGATAAAACTGCTAACCACCTTCATAATACATTAAAGTGTCTCAGAAATTCCGAGTGGCTCGAACCAGAATATATTTCACGTTCTACCGTAAGATCTCCACCGCACAAACTGTACATATCCATCGAAGACAGCCATCAAAGGATCTATAGAACGCAGAAGCACCTGTTGCACACTTTACCTGTTTGCCTGCTTACCTGGCTCAGCGGCAGGCTGGCAGCCAGACGACTCCATACGCTTACCTCAGTCAGTTGCGTGCCATGGTGCGAGCATCTACGCAGCTACGTAGAAATTCCCTAAAAGGAAGATAAGCAGTAAAGGGATAGAACGACAAAATTAATTTAACCGACATACAGAATTAATGAAAGGGATCAGTGTACGTTAAAAAAAACGGAGTTTAAGAATGCACCTCGCGAGTTACCCGAATCAATCAAAGTACGTGAAGAAGACGCGGGATTATCGTACCAGGATGAACATCTGACTTATTACATATATCTTTGGCAAGATATATTCACAGCATGGAGCAGGAGGAGCAGGATACTTGTTACAGTGCCGGTAGCATAGCCGGAGCTGTTTTGGGTACATTTTTTACAACACTTTTAATTCTCGTTCTTACTGGCCTGCTTTATCGACAATGGCGCAGGCATAAGGGTGAGTTCTATAAATTATATTTTACTAATACTCATTATACTAATTATATAATTCCACGTAGATACGGCATATGAAATTATTCAGACATAACAAACAGACCAAGATGTGGGTCGCCTTGGATTTTCGCATGTCCCCATACTACACTGCACTCTAGTCGGCTTTAATACAGTATCAGCAATTATCCTTATCGTCCTGGTCATTATGGCAGTTCGTTATCCTGGTAATTTGTTTGCTGATATGCACGCGCTTATATTCCACATGTGTCTTTTTGTCCCCACGGTTAGCAGCTACATTGGACACAAGCTGAAGCTGGGCCCTGCAAAAGCCAGCGAAGGCCTTTAGAAAGTGCGGCGCGGCTTCGGGCTGCCGCCAGGTCGTTGAGAGTCTGATACCGGAGGCATGGCATGCCGTTTCCACGAGAAATTCTTCGTTCCAGTATATGTATAAGTGCGTGCGTGCGTATATGGATGTACATATGCGAACCTCTGTGTTTTTATATATATACACACGAGAGAGAAGTCTGAGGTATGTCGCACACGACAGCCATAATCTCGAAACGCGTGTGCGCACCACCTTCTTTACTTTTAATTTACTTTAGAAACAGTTTTCGTTACTGTTACGATAGTTGACGTGGAATCGCAGGTTTTCATCGAATTGATTCGCGTGCGATTCTGCAATTGGAAAAACTCGTGTTTCGGGTTATTTCTACCCTTTATGGTTATCCCACGCTTTCCTTTCTTATTCTGCCTACTTTCCACGGTTTGGTTGGCTCGTGAAATTTTCAATAGCAGGACTATGGTATATACACCACTCTCCCTGTTATATGTTCCATTTACTATGTGAAAATTTCTGTCAACGGTAAATATCCATCGCTTTTATGGGGGGAGGGGGCAAGGACCTCTGTCTTTTCCTTGATGCATTATTTGAGGTTAATGATTCTTTATGAAAGAGAACCTAATTGACGGCTAATCGCTTTCACGGAATTGTGGAAAAAGATTAAATGAACTTAAGAACCAGAAATCACGGTCACGTTACAAGGAAATATGAATTGGTATTTTGGCTGTAAGAAGTTGACATTTTTTTGTTTTAAGCCAGGAATATTGCAGTGTTTTAAGAGTTTGGCATGAGCAATAATAGTTTCCTATTTTACACTGCGATTCTATTAATGATAGACACCGTGGTTTATTATTCGAATTTCATTCAGGTGAACATATAGAATTTTTGTTGTTGTACAGCAGTTATTCAAACTATGCCTACACGGAAGACGATAATGGTGAGCAAGTATTAGCTAACCTGAGTGACGTCATCGAACGCCTACTCGAGTGTTGCGAAAAAAACACGCCACGCGCTCACACATGCGCATCCGGATCATAGTTGATGAAGATCTTTAAAATGCACGCCATTACGCAGCGCGGTGGTCCCACTTAAAAAGCGCATCACGCCTGTCAAGCTAGTCACGTGAACACACGAGAGATCGATCGAAACCGGACCGATGTCAAGTGGGAAACTTAACGGAATGGTCACTCTTCATTGGACCTTTGATAGTAATGCGTAAATTTCTATCATGAGTCCTTGGGTGGCGCGTAGGTTTTTAACCATTTTATTTGCGCATGAAAGCCGGATGACCTTGTGGATTTAATGGTTTGTCGTAACTACGAAACATAATTATCATTATAAAAAGGATCGAAGCGGTAAGACTTGAAAATAAGATTTTTATACGAATCTAAAAAGATCTGAAACGAACTCTTGGATCTTTATTTCCTCGATGTATTTTTGTTGGGCCCAAAATGCCCTTTTTCGAGAAATCACTTTAGACCAGGAATGCATCCTTATCTCTATTGCTCCGTCTGGCGCGCATGTTCCGAGTCTCTAAGTGCATCACATAACCGTCGAATTCTCTTTAGGATCGAATTATATTATGTAATATAACCTGGGCCTTACCTTCCTGTCCAGGTAAAGCCCAATTGAGTCGTTGAACAGGTGCGTACGTTCACCTTAGACCTGAAACGAGTATACGATATGTCAGTTACGAATACCCGGTGAGATACTGATCTTCCTGATTATAAAGTCTCAAAATTCTTATGGTTGTATACTTTAACCATGCCCAACCTACATACATTTCAATTTCCTAGGATACCATCATCGTACAAGGATCTAGATTGGTTTTTCCCTCGCAGAGTGCGCGTCGTTTTATCTAACTCTTCTTATATATTTTTTTTTTCGTCGTCTCCAACCTCGAAAATGGTGAAGAACCTGATTGGATGGTTTAGAATGATAAAAAAAGAAAACGTCATCAACCATCACTGAGTCGCACCTAACCTCTACTTGGATAGACTTCACTTAAGATACCTTCTTTTTTTCTCTTACGGATGCCACGCCTCGCATTTCTGCATAATCACGCTTGTTGTCATTCTCCCACCATGGAGCCAAGCGAGGGCCCAGGATTCTGGGCGTAGGGAACTTCTACAACCCTCCGCATTGAGAACAGCGCCATTCATACATTTACCACTGTTGTCATCTGTCACTATTGTTGCTTCGACTGTTTTTATTAGGACTTACCCAATACTAATTGTTAGTCTGATCCATTCGTCATGTCTTAAAGAAGTATGAGACTCTTGGAAAACTATTTTCCCTCCTTCCTCAATAACCTCAAAGTGACTTTGATGATCATCCGTAACCTGCCGAACGAGTCACGATCAAGATGATCCGTGTGAATATGCGCCCATGCTGACAACTTGTTGCATTTTAAACAATGCTCCCAATCTAAAAAAGGTAAATAGATACAATACGAATCTAGCCTAGTTCGGCTTTCTTCATTTGGCATGAGGGAGGTTAGGATTTATCCAATCAAAGCATCAGAGATCTGGGTCAACTCGTCCAGTTTCGTCTTTTTCGACAAAATCTCGTAATTCCTTTTTTACTTTTCTTTCTATGTCACTCGTTCGTCCTACCGACAAGGTTGTACAAGGAGTAATGATATACTGATGAGTGACGACCGGTTTACGAATACGTGCGCAGCCATTTCGCAGTATCGTCGGTCAAGAGTGCTATGGCAAAACATACTCACACATACTCAAAACATACACTTAGTCGCTTTATACACATTTGTCACTAAATGCGAATATCCTCCGACAATCGTGAACTGTCTTCCTGCAATAGTTATCGACCTTGTCCCTTATACGTCATAATCCTTCCTAGGGTCATTCATTTTAACGGTCCAATGATGCGGATGATCGATTACGCATGGGATACCGTGCCAATGGCGTATTACGTTATCACGTAACACGCTAAAGTTATCCCCAAGCTCCATCCCTTGCATGGCGCCCAAAACGTAAAGGTATTTGTCAAAGGTTAGGTGGTCTCTGGGGCGGGTCTTGAAATTGGATTCCATGAAGAACATCAAGAAACCCACCGAAGTGGGATTCACGATGCGATGAGCTCGTGATGCCGGAGGTGTGCTGCTTCGAAGGAGGTGAAAAGAGTAGGGAGCGAAGCCAGCTCACCTTGGCGTCCATGGTATGCGACCAATGGCGTCTCGACCAGAGGCGTAGAATCATCGACATCGTCAAATCTTATTTACCTACGCGCTTGACGGTAAAAACGAGGAATTGAAAATGGGAATAATAAAAAGACAAAATAGGAAGATTCAGCGTGAGATAACAATTCTCTCACGAAATCACACATTACTTAGATCTCTGTACCTTTGCCATATACGATTGCTCGACTAGGTAAATATTTGGTGTGACGTGACATTACGAGATTTCGCGACTACAGTAGTCTATGTCCTAACGTACTATCGTAGTAATGCACAAACACGCGCGAGGTTTCTTTAAAAAATAAATAGATATTTCTACGATTTATTATTAATGACAACACGTATTGACGACACGTTTACTAAAAATAAAGAATCGCTCACCCCACCCTTAATTATTAGAAAATTTCATGGGGTTTGCTTACGCGTGTTTTATCTCAGGATATAATTAGCTTAATTGGGAGACTATCGAGGGCATGCGTGTTCGAAGATGTAACACGAAACGAGAAAAATAAGAACAGAGAAAATAGAGAGAGAGAGGAGAGAAAAAAGAGATACCGATTCTCTCAGACGATTGTTTAGTCTTCGCATACCGATATTTTCTGTATGATTTGTTACGTAAACTCGTGCGAAACACTAAGCCGCTAGATGGCACTGTGATCGCGTCTAATATTCTCAATGAATTCAAATTCTCCGATAGAGATTACCGTATGGATTAGATTTTCATGTCAATTTTATCCTGTTCATTACTATTTCATGGTATTGAGGTTAGGTTGGATATACTCGCACTATAAAGTCAGTCAGCATAGCGGTACCGGATATTGAATAAAGAATGTGTTTCCTTCCTGTCTACACCGATGGTGTGTGCTTATAACTTGTAGTCATACGCTGATACACACACGCGAGACTAAACATGGCCTTCTTAGTGAGGAACAGGTGCTACCGCTATTCTGTAGGTAATAAACCAGACGATTGGCACTTTATGAATCATGCGTTATATCCGTTATGTCAATGCTGTCGACTGTCCAAAGAAGGTACCGAAGATGAACGGAACTGAAGTTGCTTCCTCTTAGTTACCAAGACCTTCTTTTTGAATTTCAGGAAAACACCTGGTGCTGGTGACCGATCCTGAGATCGTGGAGGATGCTTATGCCTTTGATAATCCCTGCTTCAAAGATGCTACTCCTGCTGCTGTACGAAGTCTGGATAGAACAGTGTCGTCCAGTCCAGTTGAGACACCAGTTAAAGACTCTACGAGATGGTCTACCCCGTGGTCTTCTTTGGGTCTTGGATCTCCTGGGAACCGTACTGATAAGAGGAGAACTTTGGACGACTCCTGTCTTGGAGTAAGTCAAGCGTTAGTTTGATGTTATGGTTATGAATTTTACCCTGGAGTACTGGGATTATAATAATTTGGACATTTTTAGCCTAAAGCTACTAGGGTGAGTGTGGTCAGTCTTCGTAGCAGAGACTTCACTGGACTTGGGTTTAATGTATGTGGAAATATGCGCGAAGGGATCTTCGTCAAGGATCTTCTTCATCGTGGTCCTGCTTCAGAGTCCGGTCGTATACATCCAGGTTGGTAGTATTTTTATATATCAAGTACAGGATTTGACGGATTTTGATTTGATAAAATGATTAATGATTATTACAGGAGACCGGATAGCAAGTGTAAAGATCAGCTTCCGCAGTATGGTTTATGAAGACGCTCTGACGATACTAAGCTATGCATCTCCTTACGATGTTGAGCTCGAGGTTGAAAGCGGTGGTGGACCAGGATCTAAACCTACGACCTTACTGAAGAAGAGCATCGGACCAAGTCCTACAAGGATATGTCATCCTCTCTATAGGAGTCAATCGATTCCTGAACTCTCTCAAGGTCACAAGAGTTCAGCTAAGCGATTATTTATTGCCGATCCTAATGAGTCTCTTGGTTCTAATTATTCAACTATGAACTCTACCTTAAAGTCGTCTAAGTCTACTCCCGGTAATCAAACGTTGGAACGCCGACATGAGGAAGTCAAGAATAATCATCAGAAGTTTGGGATCAAGGTGCTTCCGGCGTTAGATGGTACCGTTCACAGAATTGAAAACCAAAATGAACATAATACGAATCTCGAACGGAGGAACTCGCGAAAACTGGACGCGGAGAAGCACCTGGTTGGTACAAGAAGTTCCGGTCATCAGGATGATTCCTCACTCATTTCCGGCACGAATGTCGTACCATTTGCAAATGAGAAGAAGACTACTGAGAGTCTTCAGACACGCGAGAGTGCACCACTAAAAAGAGAATCTATTGATACCAATGGTATTGATGTGACTGATCGTGTTAATGTAACGGAAGCTGGTTCAGTACCAACAGAAGTGCCAGCTGAAGTTCATAACGCTGCCATGGCTGCTAGACGTAACAGGAAAAACAGTGCTGAACTGCTTGCAAAAAAATCACCTAGTGAACCTGATTTAGAAGACCCAAAAAGTCCTCAGAAAAATAAACGTAAGGCCCCAGCTCCTCCCAAGACTGTACCATCCGCTTCTGATATTTCACCAGGTAGGAAGGAGCGAATGGAAGCTGATGATAAGATTGATAGTATAGCCGATTACACGGAGTCATTAAATGATTATGTTAATAAAGTGAGAGAGACTACGGATGGCGCTGAAGCACGTCGGCAACGTTTGGAGAACCAGGCTGCTACCTGTAGACGGAATTCGGAATCAGATACTGACAGTGAACTACAGAATAGTTTCACTACTATCGAACTTAACCCAGCTGACATTACGATTCATCACACACCTGTGCCAGAGGCTGATGATGACCTCTACCGGAAAGCCGCCAGTCTTGGTGATCTTTCAAAATATGAAAGTAAAACTTCTACTACTCTAGAAAGGGCTCAGAGTCTCGACATGACTGATACTGGTTCTAAGAAACGTAAGGCCCCTTTACCACCTGAAGACATTAATGAATCTACAGAGGATCTGACCAAACTGGATCAGATGGATACATTCGAAAGGCGGAAGCTAAAGAAATCAAACGAATGGGGTACCTTGGAGGATGCTATATGGTCAAAACCTGAACCTGAAGAGAAAAAGCCGAGAATCAGAAAGAAGAGTAATGGAACCTTAGAGAGGTCAAAGTCTGCTGTAGAAATACAACTTAAGGAAGAATTTACAGCCCCAACAACCACATCAGACAGGATCAACCTTTCTGATGGAGCCGTTGAGAGCAGCATTGAGCTCTATAATTTACCATTGAGTAAACAGCTCACTCAGGACTTGATCGAAGCAGAAAGAATGTTCAATCCTGATCAAGATAACTCTCTGGCCAGGATAGTGAATAATGGGTCTGTGATGAAGAGTCCCACAGTGGAAGAGGTAGAGCTAGACTTCAGACAGGCCAAACCCTTGTCTGATGCAGAGGACGATCTTCCTAAGGATGAAAATAAAGAGAGAATCTCAGCTAACGAAGAATTCGGCAGAGCTTTAAGGTTCTTTGATCTACACACTAGACCCATGTCAACTAATAAAAACCTGGACAGCAGTGCCATGTATGAGGGCAAAAAGGAAGTCGTAGAGGAACCGGTGACAAAAGTAACAATAGATAAGCATTGCCCCTACTGCGACCACAGAACACATGGTGAACAATGTAAGCACAATGTACGGGAAACACTGCGAGACTCGCCGGAAGTCATTGTAAGAAAAACTGAGACACATCAGCAAGCACCAAATATAAAAGTGCCAGAACGTGAATCTCTCTCAACGTTCCAAGCTCACAGAACTAAATTTGAGAACAGAAATTTATCAGCTCAAACCAAATCACCTAGTGATTCCCCTGCAGCATTTGAAACTCATTTTGCTAAACGTATACTCAATGCAGCGGATGACAAGAATGAGGATGGCTACATATTCGGTACATCAGTCACAGTAAATAAAAAAAATTCATCCTTAGCGAACGAGGACAGGAACAATATCAGCAATATCAGTAACGTGTCTGTCTCTAGTGGAGAAAACAGCGAAGACAGTGGTGTCGTCAGAAGCGTCGACGAGACCTTGACGCAGAGTTCAAGACCACCACTTCCAGAGACCCCGATGCCGTTGTCCAGCACTCCTCACAAGATGACATATATCACAGAGATAAAGGTCTCCACTAGCCGGGAGAATATTCACGAGCCGGAAAGTGAGAATGAAGAAATCGTCGCCATCATGGAAGGTACCAATGAAAACCGGAAACCGGAAGATCCGGTAGTCACGTCCAACGGGAAACCAATGCCTGGGAAGAAACCTCCAATCCCTCCTAGAAGATCTGACATAACTAAAAGTACAACAGTCTCTAACGAGGATGCTGCAGACAAACAGGTGCTTTATGTATCTGAGTACAAATCTGTACCTGACGTCGGGACATCTGAAGTAAAACAACCTGGTGCCATTTCAAAGAAATTTGAGCAATGGGTATTCCTGGGTGAAAACAAAGACAATCCATGGGGAAATGGTCCCACCCAGCCCCAGCCGGTCACTAGTATTGTCTTGTCCTCATCAAATGATGACAAGATCGTACAGCATCAGTGAATAATTAATAGTCCCGGATGTGCGTCGAAAATCAAACTGAGTCACGGTATCAAGAAATGGGCATTTCAAAATCACGTGCTCTTTCCAACGAGTCCGTCCGAGAATATTTTTCATTTGCTTTATCGCGGAAATCAAATAATCTACGTTTTTAGGATAATCACACTTTTCGAAACCTGTTCTTTGTTTCCTTTCTTTTTACTTGTTTATCTCTGTTTTTGTTTGAGAGCTACGTGCCATAATGACTAAAAAGAAGCGTAAGACGTGTGCGATTGCAAGTACTATACCTTATTTTCAATAACGTTTTCGCAATGTGATTATTCAGTACTCTATAGGTATTTGTTTTTACTGTAATGAATAATGAGCATTAGAAACGAGTTGTAAAATTCAAATGAATTCTATTATTTGTAAATAGAGGCCAGTGCGTGTCAGTTTAAATGTGATGTAAGTCCAGATGATCTAGGGAATTCCTCGTTACACTTCTTCTGTAATTGCTGAATGAGTTTTAAGTTCGTTGTCGTCTTAAGTCGATTAATGACGCGCAATTATTTTATAAGGGAGATCCGAGTGTGGGTTCATTAATCATACATTGTAGCTATAATCAGTTCGCAATCAATGTGATCCGCAGTATCAATATTTGTAACATTATAAGAGAGTAGGGCTGTACATTATCTGGGCGTTGATATACATATAACTATATACTTTTTTATTGCTACTAACATTCAACCCCTTTTTATTATCGTCTCCATTCCATTCATTAACTAATTTTCACTAACGTACAAAAAAAGACAATCATATTCTTCTCCCGAATATACTGCTGTAATATAATTTATTGTTTGCTCGAGGTTATTGTTTATTACGGAATCGAGATTTAATATTGTTTCTGTTTTTATTTTAATCTTTCATTGCGTTGTAATGACGTATGCGCATATTGTACATTTCTCTTTGTCAGATCCGTTTTTATCTTTTCTATCTAACAAAAGGTGCCACCACAGAAATACATATATTTTTCTATCGGTTGTGTAAGTCAAGTACGACTAATTGTACTATACAATTATATATTTAATATACATAAATTCGTCTATGCGTGAATTCGTACATAATACATACATCATTAGCAACACAGTAATCAAATTGTATGAAGGTAATGTAAAAAGTTACTTTTCGGCAACTGAAATTGTTATATGATTATTATTTGATATATATTGTATATTTTATTTTTTATTACAAGACCTAGATATTATCTTTTAACGTAAGGAAAGTCGTGTTTGTATAACAAGAAATCTTATTGTTTACCAAATGGTCACGTGTCACTTTCTATCCTGCCAAACTTAATAACCAGTAACGTAATGAATCGAAAAATTTAATAGAACAGGAAAAGAGATTATTATACACGTTTAAGCATAAAGTATGTTGCCTGATTATCTTTTCTTCTCTTATACTTTATAAAAAATAACTACTTTCCATCTGCAGTAACTTATTATCAAGTTGAGATTGTATTTATTAGTACCTACTATGTAGCTGACTGTTTATAGTTTTTCGTACTCATTAATTTTTTCCCACACATGGCGCAAATAGCTTTTTTGTACGCACATGCTTGACAGTAATGTGAACCAACTTGATGTACCTTTTGTCGACATATTCGGCAGGTCTCAAACTTTGCTGTGTATGGATTAAAACGAGCTTTGCTTGCCGAAAGTGCTTTATTTTCACCAACTTTGCGACCTCCACTTTCCACGGTATTGCGGGCACCAGATTTCCATGGATCTGGGGTTATTACGCGACCCAGCTTTTTCTCGCACTTCTCGCATACCATTTTCCAATTCTCTGTAACAAATTATGAAAGTCTACGATGATTGTCAAAACATAACATGACAGAACACCAAAGAAAATTATAGGTTATGTATAAAACAAAGGGTATTTGAACACATGTCATCAGCAAATACTTACCGTGAAATTAGATTTAGGCAAATGCAAGTCTTGTAGCTGTTTGTTTTTATATATTATTATATGTAACTCTTCTTAACTTACTAAATAAAACAATATAAATTCGTCAGATTGATAAATGAAATATGGAACAGAACCAAACTTATGAACCATACGAACTAGGAATGTCAGAGCTTCGCAAAATTTCCTCTAGATGGAACAGAAATTTCCAATTAGAGAAACATATGAATCTCCTAATGTACAAGCAAAAATTTCAAAAAGGCGTCAAGTATCCAACGTTATTATATTCATACAAGTACTCTCTGCAAGAAAAAATTATATACTGCGCAAAATCTCTACTGAAACTAAACACTTCTTCCTAGACAATAGTTCTTAAAAACACAAGGGAGATATAAAGTGTCCCAGAACATATTGTCTGGAAGGGATGAACCCCAATGTTGCATCACGTACAATAGGTGGTTGAAAATCTGCATTCCGTGCGCAATCGTCCCAAGGATATCGCATCTAGCCAATCGTCGATTGTGAAGTCGACTGAAGTGCAGATGTCACCCCCATCGTTACAATACACAGCAGTTCAGTAGCAAGGGTAGTAGAAGCACCAGGGCAAGAGTACATTCGTCCACCATACATGATCCTCGATAATATAAAAATGGTGGTAGTGGCATTTAGAATGATGCCCTTTCCTGGTGAGAAACTTGATAGATAGTCGAGCGCGCGGGTGATTCAGTGCCACCGTCAAGGGTGGGATATATCCGTGAAGCGTAGGGTGAGTTACGAATTTTCGAGTGCCGAGTGGGAGGGTGAATTCAGCGTGTGAACCGTCAGCGCCATCTGGTCGGCCAGTGAGCGGCCACCAGTCACCCTCGAAACAGGACGTGCGCCTCGCTACAAGTTTAATAAGACTTTTCTCCAAGACTTGTGTGTCGCAGGCGTCCCTGTCAAAAATCATCCTTTAAAGAAATTCGCACGCGAATTAATTCACGGAGTGTTTTCTCTTGTGCCTTAGACAGTTATAAGTGAGTACGCGAGTGCATCAGCACCGGCATCGGCAACGAGGCCTACGACAAGGTAGCCCCAAAAAAAAGAGCAAATTAACAGTCTAATACACATTTTCTGCCATCGATAATAGCTACCCTCCTCTTCGAACCGTTAATATCGTACCTATGCTTTCAGAGTCACTGTCCCATTTCTCTTAAATGATTTATTCGACCGGTTATAAGAATCTACTCGAAACTGGCATAACCTACACCTAGGATATCATCTTATTTCTACATCATTCTATTCTACATATCCCAAGCGGGATAGTCGCGCGTGTTGGATCGATTCCATTTCTTGAGTCGCCCACGGGGGACCAGGGACACGCGCGCACACGCACATAAAATGTACTCATAGAATTTGGAATATCCAGGGAAAAATCGTAGTAAGAAATCAGTTTAAATTGTCAAAATTTTTTGGATTTTTGCTTATACTAGTCTAAATTTTTGAATTTGTTTTGTGCAAGAGGACGCAATATTAGAATTTTTATATCACAGAGAATCAGTGAGTCGTATGACTGCGCAAATTTCTTGAGACTTTATCGGGGCTCTTTTTTTATTATTTCAAAATGTCTTTAACGGATCCTCCATCGAAATGGAACTGTCCACTTTTACGAGGTCGATCCTAACGTGACAGGGGTGTATTATATTCTTTGGCTGTGTATCACCGTAGGTCTCTACAATCACTGTTACTCCCTTTCTACTTCATTATTTAGCTTTGTTTATTCATAAAATCTCCAGTACAGTAAATACTAATGATTTCAATTACTTGTCTATTATATGTTGATATTTGAATCGTAGCAGAGTAATTCTAGTCTCTTTTTTCACAATAACGAAGACACTCGAAATAACTGACATTTTTAGCTGTATCGTTCTCATCCTTCCTACAGACACTCGCCATTTCTCAACTTCTTGCGCATTATCGTATTCTTACTTTCGCACGTGACTACATCCTTCTCTCCATTTGGCAGAGCATTTCGAGAATTCCTTCCGACTCAAAATGAAATTCCTAGTCGGATGTGCTAGAACTGAGACAAGCTTTAATTATTCCCACCGAATGCCCAAGACAGAACATTTTGAAGATACATCGATACCGTGTGATCTGTTATCAAAAATTATACGCTTATTTAAAAAGAGCTCTAGTCTCTCCTACGTTAAATTAAAAATTCCGTTACCACCTCTGCAGCAAAGCACGTAACAAAATTGCACTTTACCACGCTGATGAGATTAAAAATATTTGAAAAAAAGAAGCTTAGAGGGACGGCAAAGTAAATTCCTTAATTATTTTACGGAATAAACCACCGGGGAATGATTTTTCTTTTACATCTTTTTTCACGAGCTACGTAAATCATGTTTTTCACTAGTATGTCTACCTCTGTGTATATACGTATCGCCGTACATACATACGTATAGCTCCACGTTAAATATTCGGCTTTCCCATTGGTCGAACGTATCCACCTTCTCTTTTTTGCACGTGACATTTATGATATCGGGAAATATTAATAACTGACCCACTAGCATATACTGTTACGTAGATACTAGCTACCCTTTGCAGCTACTGATTTACTTCACCCTTAATACTGTTATTAACAATGTCAGGTCCAATGATAAATCCAAAGGGCAATTTTCGTACGGTAACCTCAAAACGAGCAAAGCCTCTCGTAGCCAACCGGTGGATATCGATTATTCGATACTGCATAAGTAGTCTCGAAGGCGTAAGTCCTGCCTTTTGCACGGTCATCCTGGTGATAATCGATAAGAAGACAAGAAGAACAACAAAAAACATGGAAAAGTACAAAAGACAAAGGGAAATAGGGATACCTGTCAGAAATTTCGACCATGACAATGCTTGCTAATTGTCGCCATCTTTTTCCTTCCTGACTGTTATCGTTTTCCAAATCATTTTGACAAGGTTGACTCCTGCACAAAAAGCACGTTACTTTAATTTCGACAAATTTCAAATCAGTTCGTAAAACATCGTACTACGTACGGACGATGAAAGCCATTGGTTACGACTGGGTGGTTTGACGGCGATGAAAAGTCCGCATTGGTAATGACGAGAGAGGAGAAAGTAAGAGATCTTACGAATCGTTTGAAGTTGATTTTCCAAGTGGTATACGTGTACGTGGTATGCTTAAAAAATCTAAACTGTGAACTGAGTAACGAGAAAGTGAGAGAGAGAGAGAAAATATTCATAAATAAAGATGCTGTGTATACTGTGGTAAAAAATTTGTTAAACAAAGAAACCACTAAAATTGCGTCGTAAATGGCGAGGTTTTTCACGTTATAAACATTTCCAGAATGTATTCTCATGTTTCATTTTTATCTGCCTCTTTTCTCTCTGTTTCTCTTTACTTTTGTGTTTGTCAGGTTTCTTTCGTATCTCCCACCCTTTTACCTTTCATTATACTACGAGGAATAATCGTCTCGGGTACGAATGGGATTGCTTGTGGTTATGAGAATTGCGAAATTATTACCATTCGCTTCCACAATATTGAAATTTACAGTTTGTACCACTGGCGGTTTACTGTATCAGTCGATTTTTTACGAGCAGACATATTGTTATGGTCTGATTATATTACAACAATATATGTTTGATCCTCATGTTAGAGACACACAGTGCATTGGTTCGACAGTGGTATAGAAATGTAAAAATGAATTTGAAAGAGTAGAAAAATTTGGACGTCAAAAGGGAAAAGAAATGAAAAGAAAAAGAGAGTCGGGCACTCAAAATGTGCCGATTGTATCTGTTGGTGCCAGTGACCCCCTATTGATTCCACGCTCAACGGAGCACAGACCAGACCCTCACCCTCGCCGTCGCTTCCCGTTGCCAGCTCACCCTCAATCTCCACCTCCAACCACCTCGCTCTTTCCCACCCTCTCCATATATATATATATGTATATATATATCTTTCTCTCTCTCTCTCTCTCTTGCTTACTCACTCCCTCGTGCTTTCCTACACTTTAGTCAAGCTGTCTCACTCCGCACACTGTCCAATGGCGAGCGACGCTAGCGTCATCTAGGCGAAAATAATTTCCACGAGGCGAAAGGTTTGCTGCGCGCCGTCGAGCAACTTTCAAATTAAGCGAGAATCTATCCCAGAAACCGATCCCTTGGTCGGGATCCGTTCAAGCGACAACCGAACCGTCCGGAAAATCCTGAGGGATCAAGGGAATCGGGTAAAAGAGCCTCTGGGCGTAAATTGTTAAGGTTAGGTGTGAACAAACACATTCACTAGCAATTCGACAAGGTTGTAGGAGAATTCTCACTGCATTCTACGACATGCTATTATGTTGGTCAAAGGAGGAAAAAATCAAAGAGACCTATAAGAGTGTTTGGAGGGGTTTTCTTTGTTGACCAGTTGCTTCATGTATTTATTCAGAGATGGCGCTAGAGGCGGTATGTTCAAATACAAGTTTTCTGCATCGCGTAATAAAATAATATCGAGCAGTTTTCCATTGGGATTGACCCGATTCAAAACGTGTCAAGGATTCCGTGTTCCACTAATCCCACGATACGATTTTCCTTTTTATTTTTTTATTATACCCCATCTTTTTACGAGCAATGAATTTCATTCGTGCGACATTTTAAGCATGAGAAACAGGTGAACCAGGGAAATGAAAATATCTCGAATGAAAATCTCATCAGCGACGAGAAGTGGCACTACGCGAACTCTCATCGCTGCGTGTCTGCTCAATTATTAACGCACTTGAGACACGTTTTTTACCTTTTTACTCCACCCATCTACAATTCCCCAGCGACTCCTCCGACTTCTACGAGACTTTACATCTCTCTCTTTTCGTCTTGTTAATTTACTAGTCTATAGAAAGTAAAAGAGTTGTTAGAGAGGGATGATAGTCACGTGACCAATGTCATGGAAGAAAGAAAATTCTCTCTGGTGTCTCGTTAAGTTTCCCCCTTCAAAATCTCCTTGCGTAACCTTTACGTTTGAATTTTGAATACCATGCTCTGCAGATAATTAATCTGTCATTTCTTTTCGGTTCTGTTGTCGGTTCCTGTGACGTTTATTGGTACATCATTGGCAACAGTATGGACGCCACCTTGGAAGACAGGAACGTGGAGTGGCGATGACAAGTCTGATTTTGGAGAACGCGGACTTGAACCGACTATTCCCGAAATGCCGGCCTAGGGGCGGCCCACCACCGCCCCCAGGGGGCACCACACAAATTGGCCAGCCGCATGACCACCCATTTCAGACGGAGGCCACCTCTATCACCACCATCGCCAGCACAAATACTTTCGCTACGTCCACCTCCTTCGTCACATCTGCCAATACTATTAACGTCATCGACATTACCCCCGCAACTATTGTCGCTAATACTATTCCTATCACTGCGACTAATATTACTAGTTTCGTCACCGTCAGCACCACCGTCAGCATTGTCGGTAGTAGCAGTACCATAAATTCTGTATCATCAAGCAACGGAATGATTGACCTGGAGCGCGATACCACCGACAGGCAAGTGAATGAAT
This sequence comes from Syrista parreyssii, assembly GCA_030142615.1. Taxonomy (NCBI): domain Eukaryota; kingdom Metazoa; phylum Arthropoda; class Insecta; order Hymenoptera; family Cephidae; genus Syrista; species Syrista parreyssii. Next base: position 735,797 of record JARQTG010000426.1, read on the forward strand.
AGTTCTTTTAATTCGCCGCTAGATGGCGGGGCGGACGTTCTTATCATTTTGAGTTATAAATTTTGGGGGTTCTTTGAGAAAAATGACGAGGATAAATTTGCTTGTTGAATATAAATGTTTTTGTTTTTATTTTCACTATAACTTTTATGCGCGTTGTATTACTGGATGGGCGAATGAACGCTATATAATTGTGGCATGCTGATATAAGGTATGAGAATACGAGTGAGTGAACGAAGAGTTGCATTCTTAGGTGTAGGAAACAAGCGAATGGCAGGAAAAAATCAAGTTCGCTGTCCCGTAGGACGGCGAGCGTGGTGCCCGGAATCGAGCCGGATGAGCAACTTCCGGTCACCACGAAGCCGTCTTCCTCGAGCTCCTCGTCCGCTTCCGGGCGCAGCGAGGACGCACCGAATTATGGGAGCCTTCAAGGAAGCGATCATCAGCCACAGTCCCAACAGGATGACAGTGGACCTGAAGAGAGTCCTGTTTATATTTTAACATCTGCTAAGGGAGATCGCAGCTACAAACTTCGTGATTCCAGGTGAATATATTCTTTTGGTGAGGTAGTTTGAAGGGTAGAAGTATTCAAAAATATCTTATACTGGTTCAAGGAAGTTACTGTCATATAGTCTTTGAAATTATAGGCATGAATCATCATTGAGATCCAAATATTAAAGTAAACGTCTAATGTTCAAACGTAGTGCTGATGTTAAAATTAAAATTCTTTAAGACATCCATCCACTGTCTTTGAATCACTGTTATTTCAAAATACCATAGGTCGTGTATTAAACAATTGTCACTCTTTGTTCGTTGATCCCATCGTTTACCTTGTGTAAATTGCAGCAATTTTACTTATCACGACCAAGTGTAATGGTAAATTCTAGTTAAACAATTTTTCGAACCCTCGTAGTACACCGGTTTAAACACTAGATGGCGATACTATTCATAGGTTATAAAACGTGTGACAGGTGCTTCCGCATTTCAATGTTAATATGCTGTATTCCGGAGTATAAGTGGGCGTGACCACGTGTTTAGCGTAGGTTAGGGACCACGTGCTAGCCATGCTATCGTCATATACTCACTTGTGAAAATTTGTTATTTGTTAATGATTCAATGTATCGAAAAAATGGTATTGTCAACTTGTGCTGATTTGTCGCATAAATTTATAAAGGCGATGGACTTTTTTTTTTAATACAGACAAATAATTCTAACACTGCGAGACAGTGTAGATTTTTGTTATTTTATATAAAAAAGACGAATTCTAGATTTGTCCGTTTTCTTCAAACAATATGTCTAGAAATTCAGACATTTCGTCATCTGTCAAAGCGATGCCTTTAGAGTGAAACAGCGGCAAAATGTGTCTCCATCTGTCGGCAAGTCTGTGAAGTTACCCGTAGATTTTAATTATCTACCGTTCGATAGCAATGATCAAATTTAAATAGACATATTGCAGGTAAATGCACGCTGGAATTTTATCTTTACAGAATTTCATAAATTTAACTTAAATATAATATCGAGCTTGTATTTGAATCTTATTTTCACTTAAATATTTGCGACTTTTTCTTGGCTTTTGGCTTACGCATATGGTTCTAGGTTATGTTCTCCGTTTAGGTGGAAGTTTTGTTTACGCCTTCGTTCCTCACTGATTAGCGTCATCCAGTGACTTGGTATTGTGCCAATGAACTCACCAACATTTCTCTGAATTATATCGCTCGCAAAGATATCTTTACTAACAGTGTACACAATTATCATCAAGAGAACGACTCTTAGGTTTATTTCTCTACGACAAGCATACGTTAAACCACGCTACAATCAGACCCACCGACTTGTGAACGTCGTCTTCGTGATACCCGTATCCACAAGATACACACGTTCCTGGGTGAACTTATACTTAATACATTTCTAAAGCATCTTGTGTTTAACCTGGAAATATGTAAATTTCTTGCAGAATTATTGAGATCGCTGGTGGCCGTGAGATCTTCTCGCAAAGCAGAGGCAAAGTAGCGGCACGCAAGCCGCGCTTCCTGGCCGCCTCGAATTCGCTGATGAATGAAGAAAGTCAGCCGGACAACAAATTGACAACAAAGAAGAACAATAAGTCCCCAAATAGACAAAGTGTCTGGGAATTGCGTAGCCGGTAAGAATTTCATTCTATGGATAATCCTGTTATCGAGTATTACTTATAGTCTTAATAATTGTATATATCAACAGGTGTGGTGAGGCCAGACGACAACGTACGAACCGTGAGGTCACGGAGACTGTGTTCTCGTCGGAGGTTCACTCGGTGCGTCGGAATCCGACCAAGTCGATCCTGGATTACGATTCGCCGGCGAGGAATCGTAGCAATCGTGTGATAAACTATGACTCGATTCTAAATAGCAATAATGTAGAGTATAGCATGCCGAAGAGTATTACCGATTTGAATTATGGATTACCCAAGAACTGCGTAGACTATCAGTCGAATCATACAACACCAGCACGCAGTATGGCGATCGTAAGCGACGGTGAGGTCGTCGTCTTTGACGACATCGATGACAACTGGCAAGGTCTCAGATTGGATCTTGGATCTAGTAATGCCGATCAGGTTGGAGATAGTCTTGACCTGGAGACTGATGAGACTAGACGTGGTCGGATGCATCCTGAACCACCAAGTTCAAGCGTAGGAAGTACACCTAGTCCCACTCCACCTCATCATCGTAATACTTCCGATTTCTTCAAGGTAATGATCGAGTTAATGGTCCTTATGTCTATTTACTGCTGTTTACACTCGCGCCATTTTGTAATCCATACTTCGTCATGATATTCATTATCCAAGTGGCCTCTGCCTTCATCATTATATATTGCTGACACGTGTGCTGTGAATCATTATTCGATTCTAAGCCGCGTGTGCTCATCTGCATTTGTCTGTCATTCTTGGCTATCGTTTCATCGATTCATCGTACACTGTGCCTCTTAAGCAATGCTTTTGCGCTGATGGATCATCTCCTAGACACGTTCTGGTTTACATTAAGTGTGCATAATTTTATGAAGAAGATACACTGTAATTAATAACTGAATATTCATCCAGGTCGTCACAGCAGCAAGTGATTGCGAGGTAGAGTCGCCGTCACCGGAACGTAATCACAAGGTGGCGAGAGTAATTGGAGAATTACCAATCGCACAGTATTCCGGCAGTCCAAGACGATACGGTGTCAGGGAGAATCCTAGGCTACCTACTCTTTTATCCTCGCCCTCGATGTACACGACGCCACGGCCTGGTTTTCCCCAGAGAGTTCTGCCCACCACGTCAAATCAGAAAGAGGTTGCGATTTATGTGTTATTACACAAACTTTTAATAGCTCTGCGTGCACTTTGAGTTACTAAATGAACTTATAGTACCAAAACTAAAGAACAGCGATGAAGTCTTCCTCGAAGTGTATGTAGAAATTAACTCGTTTATGATTCCAGAAGGAAGAGAGTCCTGCAGAGGTTGTCGTGGAGGATCCTGTGATAGAAAACGTCATTCCGGAAGCGGAAACAGAACCGAGCAGGACGACGCCACCGCCGTTAGAGGCGGACGTAGAGGAGGAGGAAGAAGAGGAGGAGCTCGAGGAAGAAGAAGAGGTAGAAGAGGAGGAAGAGGATTCTTTGAAACCTCCGGTACTACCCGTAGAGAATCTTAGCAGCCTTGTCTCACCTGGTGGTAGCACTTTTGATTATCTCTACGAGTTTTCTGAGACGCGTAAGGTCCTGGAGGAGTTCTTCAAGTGTCCACCTCCTGCGGAAGAGAAAGAAAATAACACGGAATCCTTTCCGTTTCAAGTATGTTTTCTGATCTCTGTGGTCTTGTATTATGTAGCTTTTTTTTACGTTTATTTTATTCGGCGTTTCTTCATGCAGGATCTGGACTACGAATTACGTAGACAGGGTGGTAGTGCCTACGTTGGTCAGCGATTGGCAAGTGGTCCACCAATATCAGAAGAAGTTCTGGTTCACGAGTCTCCGAAAAAGCAGAGATCAGATTTCCCACATACGGTAAGAATTTACATTATTTGAATCCCATAACGTACTGATATGAGTATTTACATGGGTGGAGTTAAATACAAAACGTTCACTTATACACAGTAAGGTAAGTATTTCCATGTGGCGAGATATAGACATGAGTCTCTTCCTGTTTGATTTGAAGACATTATCACTAAATATAAACATTTATTTATAGATAAAGATTGTCTTGAGGGTACAGATTTAGACCTCTGCCTCTCCCACTTCATGCTCTTAGTGCATCTCAACAGTGGATACGCATCTTGGTGTTCTGCTGTGATAACTTTCAGTATTTTATGTTCCAGACGGTAGAGCACGAGAATAACTTCCTGGACCTGTCAGTTGGTACGGGAAGTAGTGAAGATTTGGGTGAGACTGAAGTGGGACTTCAGGTTGGACATTCGAGGAATTTTACGCTCAGTCCTGAGACTACCGACTGCGATAGTAACTGTGGTGATCTAGACAGTGACATGTCTCTAGTGATGATGGATAACGAGCTGATGCCTGCTAGCGGGCTTCTTGGCTCTGTCGGCGATCTTGGCAATAATTCAGAATCTTTACGGATATATACCAGCATGCCTGTCCTGGAGGATGGCTTGTCGAGTGGTCATGCCAGTGATACTGATAACAACAATCCCACGGTGATGCTAATGAAGAGGCAAATAAACGAGATAGAGAAAGAGATCATCCAGAGGACGCGGAACGACATGTTAGAGAATGACACCGGTGGCAAGGACGTTGGACTCAGTGTAACTAAGGATATCTTACATTCGTTAAAGGCGACGTCGCCTGACCTCTTCGTGGCTAAAAAAGAATCTTATGAGAGCAACGAATTGGAGTTAGACAGGTGAGTTCTGGTACATACTTGATTCTAGTGTATTCGGCGATCTCACTTCTATTGGAATAATATTTTTCCTCCTTGTTTAGTTTGGATCCTTTAGGTACACCACCACCACCCGCACCACAGAGTAGACAAAGTATCGAGGCCGGTGGTGAAGTGGAGGCCGCTATCAAGGATATCCGGTTGGCACTTCAAAGGACAAAGACATTGCCGGTGAAATCGCCTTCGGAGGATCCTCCAGAGCCCAGCGTCAGCCCCATCTGGATACCCAGGTATGTCTTTAACACCAGGATGTCTTTGGAAAGCTAAGCAACTAAGGTGTAGTGTATTGGATGCCAGACGGAGGGTTTGCGCCGAGAGTAACAGCGAAGACTCTGAAGTTAGAAGAGCTGGTGACGAGGCCGATGTCGAGGTAGAAGATGGTCCCGATGAAGAGGAGGCTGATACCGATTTGGAAACCGATAGATTATTGGGTCAACAAAGAACAGACGATCAAGGATTCTACGATGACAAGGTATTATTTATGTTTATATACAATTATTTTGAAAAATACTAAATTTCATAACTCACCAAAATCTTATTCTAATTCTACTTGGGACATTCTTTCCAATTGGGTTATGGTGTTACAGTTTTTCTATTTGAGGAATTTTCAAAGTTTTTAAATTCTACCAAGTATTCATGATACTTGGTAGTATTTGCCTGTTGCTACTACTATTACTAATGGTGATTGGTATTGTGGTGTTACGCAGGGTTGGCGGAAGCCAAAGACTAGGACAATGTTACCAACAATGAGTACAAAAATCGTGACTCCCAAACAAACCCCACCGAAAACCCTAAGCGTAGCACCCTTAGAGACGCTTTCACCTACGTGCGAACCCTTACCCTCGACATCCACATCGGTATCGCCGCCACCCTCAACGATCCCAGCCATTGTCCAATCGCCTGCTTCGGAACGCGAGCCTACGTCCCCCATTCAGCCGTGTTCCTCGAGCCCCCAGAAGACCCCAGTTAAAAATTCCCCGTCGCCTCCTCAGAGCCTCAAGGAATCCGGCAGCAAGGTGAAAAAGGTGCCCTTTCACTCACTCTGTCGCTCTCTCCAGTTTTATTATTTCTTTTATTTTTTCTTTCCCCACTTTATTTCTCCAATTTCGCTTCTCTTTCACATACATTCTTTTGCACATTTCTACGCCCGGGCTACTAGCGCTTTGCCTTAAATTTTTCTACTATCGATACCGCTTGAATCTCCTTAGAATTTAGTACTGTAGAAATTGCTCCCAAGAATTTCAATGACTGAACAAAATTTCGAGCGACTTATAATTTGATCTTTTTCTTTTTTCATTAAAAGATTCTTATACATACTAGGTCTCATTTTCTTTATCATGCCCTATCAGATTTATACTCTAACAAAGTAGATGCTTACATTGCAATCTCTAAACGAGAAGCATGCCACAGGAGAAAAAAATTATCTATAAACAAACAATTCTACTGATTATCCAAATTGCACCTGCTTAGATGCATCCTCTATTAAACAATAACATAAAGACATGGTTTCTAACGCTTTCCTCACTGTCATACATACAAAACGAAACTCAAGAATGACTTTTTAATAAATCACAGTCCACATTAAAGGGCCACTATACAACACCAGCTTGCAACTGCATGGAGATGAGAGCGGAGCAAGCATGTGAGATGATTAGAGCTTTCAGGAGTGCATTTATATTATCTGCGAAGAGCTGAGTCACTTGTACTAGCAATTAAATAGGTATCGAACAATCAGTTATTAATCTATTGAATTGTTTCAGGACAAGGAAGGCAAAAAGAAGAGCAGAAACAAAGAAGGTAATATTACTCCTAACACCTTGTCTAATACCTATACCTCAGTAGTTTACCTTGGACGTATTTTAACAACGTGCCAAAATAAGAGCATGTGTTGAATGAAATCCATACTTAGTAATTTAAACGGCCTTGTCACATTAAAAAAAAAAAGTATAATGATTCTCTGATTCTCTAGTGTTCCAACTAATTTCTGACATTTGACTGAGCATCTTGTTTCTGTACTTATAAATTAGGCATGACGTCTTACTATTTAACCAGATATGATAGCGAGTACTAATCATACTTTAAATCCTTTCTAAATGCTGCTACCTTGGATGCCTGATATGTGCCTTGAATACATCGTCTCTTATATGGTAGGTACCCCACTCTTTCTGATTGTTCCAAACTGTTCCATCTGTATCGCATTCGTGCTCGTGCATTATTACATGCACGACCTCTTAACATGTATACACATATGTATTTCATTGCACACTTAATTATGGCGCCAACTGCAGCCGAACAGTTCTTAAAATTTGTGAAAGCGTACATCAAGACTTGCATATAACAAAAAATCGACTCGACTGCGAACAGTGACTTTCTCCAGTGACTGGTGTCTAATTATACAAAAAATCATAATACAGAGCACAGTCGACTTAATATTTCGACTCATGCCGTCATCTCAGTTAAAACGTGCACAATAAATAAATTCAAATGAATTATTAAAGGTCCTCCGTAACGCTATGCGTATACCGGTTTCTTGGTATCCTTGAAGTGTCGTGTGCATCGTACTGAAGGAAGTGGCAAAACAATTCGTAGAACAGACTTATTTTTATAAATGGAATACTACTGTACGGCTGACAGTTTGCCTGAGGAACGTAGAATGGATGAAATTACGGAAGTGTACGACTGGTGTGAAGTTGATCACAAACCAGTGAACAAATCTGAGGTTGTTCGTGTATCCTCTATGAGAGTACTTAGTTGTTCAGCACAGTACTTGGCAGCATTTGGTAGCCTGACTGATAATCACAGTATAGAAATAAACGATGAAACTCCTGACAGCAGGAACAATGAAGACACCAGGTGTTCATCGGTTACTAAATGGTGTGTCTTTGTGAACGTTTCAGCCCTCCTGTCCGACCCTTCAGTTCTCATCGAGGGTGTACTCTTTCGAGCTAGATACCTGGGCTCGACGCAACTCGTCTGCGAGGGACAGCCGACCAAGTCCACCAGGATGTGCCAGGCCGAGGAAGCCGTCTCCAGGATAAAGGTAGGCATGCCTGATGTGAATTCTGTTGGATACTATAGACAGTCGAGGTGCTCCTGTGATCTGATGATCCATGGATCACTCCCATATCAGAATTTCATACAATCATTTCTAAGATCTCTAATGATCCATGAACAACTTCTCTTGCTAACGTCAGAATGTCGAATATCCATTTCTGAGATCCAGTGATCTGTAGACAAAACTGAAAAGTGATTGACGACTGAAACTGTGAAAAGTTTCAGTCGTTCATCTGAAGAAATATGATTCATGCGTGTCTACTGTACCTGTACTTACTGAAGTCGCTGGCCATTATCGAGTATGGCACATAAATGCATACCTCAGAAATACATTATTTATACATCACAAGGGATAACATAGTCGCATGCCTCTGAATGCTTGACACAATTTTTATTTAATATTATTTTCTTTCTTTCTCTTTTAGTCTTTCGTTTGCTCCATCATTTATCGACAAGACATGGCAGTGTCCTCGATACGGCCATATATATATATATATATAAATATATATATTGTACATCAGAAGGATCGTGAACTCTCTGAATCCACCCGTGTGAACCGGTACTTTAATATGAAGTACTACGTGAACATTGAAATTCCTCTTTAATTTCAAGATATATTCTTCGCTCGAGCTTAATCGTACTTAAGAACGGATCAGTACTTGGCAAGCGTACCAGCTCTTTGGTCAAGTCTCACTGACGTACATTAACATCTACTATACTAAATGATTGTGATTAATTCGTATGATCTACGAACACTTCCTAGTTTATTGGCACCAACGTGAACACTTTCAAGTACTGATCGAAAGCGACTCGATGTGTCTATTCTATACGAATTAATAAGAAATAACTGTGAAATGGCCGTTGTGTAAAGAGGCCTGAATGTTTCAGTGTAGCGCCCCTCTTCCTCACATCACCAACACCACCACCCGACCACCGAACACTGTCATCTTCTCAGTGTAACTTTTTGATGTGTCTGTCTGTCTGTCTGTCTATTTATGTGTCTATTCTGTCTCTGTCGGACTGTCTGCGTAAAAAGACCACTACTTTCTTAAATGCCTGCCTTACCTCACCCAACTGTTTCTTCTGCTACTTCAATTTCATACGTAGAGACGTGCGCCGGTGCATACCGTATGCGCCCCTAAACGCATCCCGACTATTTTGCACTGAACTGTACTTTTGCTCACTAAGAATTGTCACTGCCGTTAACCACTGTCAATCTAGTAGGCAGAGTGTTTGCTTACTGTCAAAAGGAAGCTTTTGTGCGCTGTCTGACAGCTCTTAGCTACAACGATAGACAACTTTGAGTATCGACGATGTTTCCTTGGCAACAGCGCTCGTTGTTATGTAATTAAATATCTTTTTGAACTGCACTCAATGCATCGATGAACACTTAGCCATGCCTTTGTTTTTTTTTGTAGTCTCTGATTGCGGCTGTCTTTTTGGATTCTTGTATAACAGAGGCTGATCCCACGCGGGAAACTGTATTGCACGCTGTCTTTGCCTTTAAAGAATTGCATCTGACTTCAGTGGCTCCGTATAGATCCAAGATCGTTCTTACTGACAATGAGTTAGAGAAAAATATAAGAGGAGAAACTTATCATAATCTGTTTACTAGCTTGGTTTTTTTTTTATTTTATTAAATTCATTTTACTCCCAGTTCCAAGAGCTTGGCTTCACACTTTGAGGCTTGCTGACTCGAAGTGACTGCTAGGGGCTAGTCACAATTTGATCTCCAATAATGATCTCAATGATGCTTCTATCTTCTCTTGAATTGTTCGGGCTGGCTCAGGAGAAATTGCTTCAAAGAGAGCCTCCTTGGCTTATCATGGATAATCGGAAAGGATTAGCGCTCGTTTGCGATGACATCCAACCGATGGAAATCTGAGTCTGTGCTACGATGATCTAGTGAACCATAACCTTCTATAACGTGAAGTAGTAGTAGATAAGAAAAGTAAAAGAAATTCGTGTATCAAGTAGCATCGACTCAGAATCCAGGGAGCTTTTGGCTCGCGCGGTGGCTTGTTCTGTGGTGGTGGCGTGGTGTGGCAATGTGACTAGCAGAAGCCTTTGTTTGTTTGTTTGTTTGGCGCGTGCGTTACGGAAGGATGCGTCGATGTCGGCGACGGCAGTGCCGATGCAGGCTACCCTCGTTAACTATGGGGGCCAGCACGGCTATGGTCGGTGCAGCGTTGCGTCGCAGGGCAGCCTTGATGAAGATGAGTGCGACTCGAGTGAGGAACTAATTGGGAGTGGCTCCGGTGGCCAGAACGAGAGCCTGGCTGCCGCTGTCCCAATCTCCGGGGGTGCCATGGGCCCCCTGGGCCCCAATCTCCCTCCGTTGGGCCCCAGCACCGTTTTCAGACTTCAGTTTCTCGGGTCGGTGGAGGTGGAAGAGGAAGGGGGTCGCAAGCGCCGAAAGCGCCTTAAGAAGCACATGGTCGAGGAGGCTGTCACTAAGATCAAGGTCCGCCTACCCTTTGACCTCTCGACAACACCAGAGACATCCTCCCTCTTTCTTTTGATCTCTTAAACCCTCTGCAGTATTAAGATCTTTTATTTTTTATTCATCCTCATACTCTGTCTCTCTATCTCTCTATTGCTCTCTTCATCATCCATTCTTCATATTCAGGTATATCAGTCTTTCTTATGTCAAAGTTGAACAGTTACCCACTTGGTTCGTACATTTCTTTGGTTACTAGAGCTAGTCTTGCTACTAATGGTTTACTAACTCAGAATCTGCCTTTTTGTTTTACACGCTGCTATCTCGTTCAGGCTTTGGTGAGTAAGCGATGTGACTAACGGATCCTTTAGAATAATTTTAAGTGTGCTTAGGAACATGTCTCATATTAATCTGTATTCTACTTATCAGGCACCTGATGGCGAGACTCAACCCAGCACCGAAGTGGACCTTTTCATCTCAACGGAGAAGATCATGGTGTTAAACACGGATCTCAAGGAGATAATGATGGATCATGCTCTGAGAACGATATCGTACATAGCTGACATCGGCGACCTGGTGGTACTCATGGCAAGGAGACGTTTCGTGCCGCACGAGATGCAGGAAGCGCCGAAGATCAATCGAACCCCAAAGATGATCTGTCATGTATTCGAGAGCGAGGAGGCCCAGTTCATCGCACAAAGTATAGGCCAGGCGTTCCAGGTCGCATATATGGAGTTCCTCAAGGCAAACGGCATCGAGGATCACAGCTTCGTCAAGGAGATGGATTACCAGGAAGTCCTAAATTCCCAGGAGATCTTCGGCGACGAGTTGCAGATGTTCGCCAAAAAGGAGATGCAGAAGGAGGCAAGTCTCTTAAAAGCGCATGCGCGTCGCTACTGCACGTTCATTTCCATAATACAATCATGCATAAACCAAAGAACATACTTTACTGTGACAGGTGGTGGTACCGAAGGCTAAGGGTGAAATCTTGGGTGTGGTGATAGTAGAATCCGGATGGGGCTCGATGCTACCTACAGTTGTGATAGCCAACCTTGCACCAGCAGGTGCAGCCGCGAGATGCGGCCAGTTAAATATCGGCGATCAGATAATCGCTATTAATGGCGTCTCTCTGGTCGGTCTGCCATTGTCGACATGTCAGACGTATATAAAGAACTCAAAGAATCAGACTGTGGTTAAATTGACTGTGGTACCGTGTGCCCCGGTTGTCGAGGTGAAGATCAAGCGACCCGACACCAAGTACCAGCTAGGCTTCAGTGTGCAGAACGGTGTCATTTGCAGTCTACTACGTGGTGGAATTGCGGAACGCGGTGGCGTCCGAGTAGGTCATAGGATCATCGAGATCAATAATCAGAGTGTTGTTGCTGTGCCGCATGAGAAAATTGTCAATCTTCTGGCGACCTCGGTGGGCGAGGTTGGTATATACATCGATTAACAATCCTTGTCCCAGAGACCAAGTGCCTCAACTGTCACATAAATGATTGTACGAATAATTGCAGATTCTCATGAAGACGATGCCCACGTCGATGTTTAGGCTGTTAACCGGCCAGGAATCTCCGGTGTACATATAAGAATTCAATTACCTGGCCGTTACGTAGTGAAGAGACAATACATCCGCCATCCATTACCATCGTACTAATAATGTCCATCCTACTTGGCGGTGGAGATCGTTCCGGTATCAGGTACCAAGGTACCAGGTACCAAAGTCGTTTTACACACACATACATATATATATACAAAAGTATGTATAATTGTTATCCATAGGCCAGGAACGACCTGACTGACTGCCAGGCTGCCTGCCCAAAATCACACACTCACCAAGCCCACCTTTTATCCTGCTTAGCTGCCGCGGCTGCACTCTCTCTTTCTCTCTCTCTCTCTCTCCTTCTATCTCTCTATCTCGAGCTCTAACTCTCATAGAAGCCCAAGTGAAACGTTACTAAGTATTTACTCGAGCATAATTTATATGATTACCGTAATTAATATAATATATAAATATACGTCTTATCAGTGCGACGTTACTCGTTCGCACGCGTACGATAAAAAAAAAATTAAACTGAGAAACGTTAAGTGATTTTTCTTTGGCGAACAGTCAGCCAATTTCGTGTCTTCTCTCATGATATATATATATATATATATATACATTAGAGATAAGCAATGAATGGATACCACGCATCACGCGGTTCCTTCGTCATAAAATTGCCGAAGGTCGAAGACGCGTTTCTTGTGAGAAAATATTTGCCCTCGAATATCTCGCTGTCGCGATAAAAATTCACAAGGTTGCATCGAGCCTGATATATCCTAAGTCCTATCTTATATTACTGTACCCTCGTGTGATTACCGCGACGGTGAATTCGCCGTTCTAATTAATCAAGAGCGAACAAGAGAGAGAAGACATCTAAAATTGTACAATGACCAGACATGCGAATTATGTAGTTAATTGGTAATTAGAGTAGCGAGCGAACGAGTGACGCTGCCGTACGCGCCAAGGAAGTTTAATAGAGGAATGCAATGCACATGATTATAAATAGCACAAATGAAAAGTAAAAAGGAAAGGATAAAGATAAACGAAGGGTAGCGCCACTGTCTTCCTCTCGAAATTTTGCGAGTTAATCGAGGGGTTGCCAGAAGCGAGGACGTGGATGCGAATGAAAGACGAGAAACGGAAGAAAGAAAAAAAAAAGCAACAATAACAAAGAAACATAACGAATAGCTGTACATTACGGTGGACAGGGCGAGGATTAATGAATAATGAATTGAATGCTTAGAGAAGGTGGTCAGGTCGTGACGACGTAATATTTGTAAAGAAAAGAAAAGAAAAGAATGAAAAAAATGGTTAAGCCAATTTCCACGAGGATTTCCTTATGGGTCTCCATGGAATTTTCACTAGACATTCCCACGTCGAATATTTTAGTCCTTTTATCGAAAATCGCATGCTATGCCACTGAAGGCTGCGCGGTGCCCCGACTCCTTGTTCATTTTTACCACACAAGGGCGATGTAAGAGAAAAAGCGTGAAGTGAGCGTTGATTAAGACTAGAAGGGAATAAGGAACAATTGGACGGAGGGCGATTAAAACCTAATTAGGAGTTCTCGTATAAATACGATTTAGGATCCTTCGAGTGTGTGTAAGTCTCACGCGAAATATTACCTGGCGAGTAGACGAAGAGGAGCACGAATTTCGTTGTTGGTTTAAATATCATACTTAATCAAATTAACGTATACACATAGTATACGAACGTCGCTCTATGTACTCTCTAGTCAATTGAAAGATGTAAAAATACTGATAGATATTAATACTGTCTTATTACTGTACTAGAGAGTCAAGATGGACGATTATCGACATAACATTGTTTATGTGTATTATTTCTCTTTTTATTTTTATTACCAAACGCGACACGTCCTCCTCTTCGTATCCTCGCTGACTATCATTATAATCTAAGTTTTATCTATTTTTGCTGACTACTTTTCGACTCTTAAGCTATACTTCGGCTTTATGAATATCAAACGAGATATCGCGATGGTGCAGAATACTAAGATTCCTAAACTTCGATAAACTTTCTATGCCAAAGTAGGTGCGATCGGATTTCGTAGCTTCGGAAAAAGCGGACAAAGCATAAAATAAGAAGCAACGATTGTACAGACTGGGACAAAGAGGAAAATGAAAAGTGTTTCTTTGTCTCTTTCTCTCTCTTTCTCTGTATCCTTCTGCTTTCCCCTCTCTGACGAATTGCGCCAGTGTTTCCGGTACGCCGTTTGGTTATTTCAACTGTGTAAAGTAACGACTATCGAATTCTCGCGAATCTTGTATCTCGTTGTATAACGTAAAGATCCATAAGGCAACAAGAAAATAGACCCGGAAACACACGTTTGGCATAAAAGAGTTTATCCGTATATCGAGGTGCGTCGGAACGGTATGAATTATAATATATGGGATCAAACAAGATGTTATTATACATAGAGTGTATGGGTGGCTGAAAACTTATCTAGTCATTAACGCTAAGGATAAAGTATATATTATAAATAAATAATTGAATACTCAGCCATCGCCAAGCCACCCTGAACTGAAAAGTAAAATGATAATAACAATAGCAGTTACATTATGACAACAGTCACAAAGAGAGAAACGAACAAGAAAAAAAAAAAAAAAAGAAAATCTACATTTAAATCCGACATACGTCCGCTCATCTTTCTCTCGCTTCTAATTCAAATTCGTAAGCGCAACAGCGACAGGTTGAAAAAATTGACACGCAAAACGAAAGCCGAGTAACAAAACACAAAAGCAACACAGTGGCAAATCTTTATTTTCTTCTCTCATAATGCCAACCAGTCACCAATCGCAGCCAATGAATTCGCTTCATTCCCAGTTTTCAAGAGAGCAATTGTTCTTGTCATCCTTAAAAAAAAAGCACAAGACTAAGAAACGGCGAGAAGTATAATTAAAAAGAGCTAAGTAATAAGATTATAAAGAAAAAGGTTTCACGTTTCCACCCTCTCAGTCTGTCAAAAAGCTCTTGAGGGTCAACGATGCATTTAGCCAAGTGCATCCTGAACGTATGTGCACATTGGTTAAAGGCGATTGGATTGCGATTTAAAAAAATTCTAACAAGAGTTGACTAGGCTTGAAAAAAACGTTTGAGACTGGAAAGAAATTTGAGGGGAATAATGTATCTACGTTGACGAAGCTGACGAAGGGAAAGGGGGTAAATAATAAAAAGAAGTATTAAATCAGACGTTTTACACGTTCGTAAGAGACACGCGCGACATACACACATACAGACGATATATACGCCCAGCGAGAATGAGATAATAAAGAAAAGGATGATTATGTCGAAGAGAAAGAAAAACGAGTAAACAAAGACAAATGTGTGAGAAGGGAAACGAAACGCCCACACTCGTACACGGAGAGCAAAGAGTAAATTAATATCTTATACATACATAAACTAGAGCTTGCGCTGTAGCTTCACCCGGTCATGAGACGCACTAATGAAAGAAAGAAAGAAAAAAGAAAAAAAAACGTCATGGCTAATCTCTATCAATGTTTGTGAGTGTAACATATAAGTTTAAAAAAAAAACGGTATTATTAATTACAAAAAGATTAAGTCGAGCTACTGAATGTGTATATGGTTATACTATACTAGTCCATAACGAGGAAGGTAAACAATAAACTGTAATTTTGAATTCAATTAAAGAAACACGTTTTTTCATTTACTTCATCTCGGCTTTCAACCTGAAAATTCAATATCGATTACTGTGTGCACAACAGTATCCTACTTCAAAGCAAGAGGGTAACGTAAATTGATAATAAGCCTTGCTTAAATAACCTAATTTATTGTTACAGGATAGTTACAACAATAATAATAATAATAATAATAATGATAATTGTTATTATTATAATAGCGTCGTATGTGTGTCCGTGTCTCTCTGTGTCACCTGCAGTATGTATTATGTATTTATGTACGTATGCTCGCAATGCGTTTCCAGAAAGAAAGAAAAAATATTCGAATTTGTTTTTTCCGCCCAACCCTCACCACTCGTTCTTTGAGTTTTTCACTTCCTCTTATTACATCAAAACTGTTCTGCCATTACTTTATCGTATATTGACGTGTGTAAATCCTAAAAGTGAGAATCTTAAACGTAAATTCGTGTAATTCGAAGCTAATCGCGACACGAAGGAAGTTATTCGTCTCGCGAGACATTTTATTACATTTTTTTTTTGGACCTTCCCCCTTCACCCTCCTTCTCCAGTTAATTAGCTCCTACGTGTATCATTATGTGTGCTATGGGTATAATCTATTTTGTATTTTCTCTTGAAATTCACAGAAAATTATTTGTTTCAGTAGATTTATTAGATGGAAACTAATTGAAGAAAACGCAAAAGGGACTTGCCACGCTTTATCTCCCTCTCTCTCTCTTTTTCTCTTAGGAATCGTGTTTTACCTTGGAATACTGTTCCTCGATCGCTTATAATTATTTAAGTTAATTAATTAATCGCCTCCAGTGGTCTCTCGAGTATTTTGCATCAGCTCTACTGTACGCGCCACTTAAAAAATAACAATCGTTTACAATGGCCTCATATCCCAAAGCATACAGTACGGTACATAGCTTTTTATATCTAGATTCATTCGATTTTAATCAAGATTGTCCACTAGCTTCTTTGACGCAGTTTCGAACGACAATTGGCCGTGTTCGATTAAGTTGATATAATCAGATTGAACATTAAATGTCATTGTTCTTATTATATTAGATATATTATAATGGATTCGCTGTTCGTTTTACGATTATTATTATAGTACTACTACGTTTGTCAAGTAACGCCTGCGCAGTACAAGTTCCATTAAAAAGTTGGAATATTCTTTGTATATCTTTTCTATCCACACTTTTGGATAATTATTTGACAAAGTTGATCATTGTTCTTTTTTTCCCTCCTGAACTTACGTGTTATTATTTTCTTGTTATCTCTTTGAGTCTACCGATCTAATCCTTCCACGTCGAAGAGTTATTTTCTTTTTATGCTTTCATTGTTTTTCATGATTTTAATCTTCAACCGCACTTTCGATAAAGCTCGAAGGCAAATGTTCTCATCTTTGGTATTACGATTCCCAAAAGGCACCAGGCATTCGTGCGGTATTTTGGATAGTGGAGAATACCAAAAATTAAAATTGAATAGGAAATAAATGCATAAGAAGTACAATTTTCAAATCGGCGAAGCGTATCGGAACGAAGCGAAGCGTAACAAGAATTTTTCTACAGGTAAATGTAATTCGTTAAAGCGATTTTGTAATTAGGCGTAAAACCGTTTCGTTCATGCACAAGAAACGATCACCACAAATCTTAAATTTTCTCTATCTTATTTGTTTGATCGCAGCAATCTCATTCTCCTGACCACCGGACGAGCCTTAACTGATCTAACGAATACGACGACCAAGTCAAGGTTTCCAAAATTTTGTCTAAATAAAAAAAGAAAAAAGAAGCAAGTTAACAGATATAAGGATACCTCAACCGTAAGACATTACAATTCGTAAACGCACACTGGAGTTACTTACAAATTGTCACCGAAGTAAATGCACAATAATCGTTAGATTATATTTTCTTTCTTTAACGTTGTGTCGGTAACAACAATCCCTATGAAATTGTTTATCTTTTTGGAATCCCAAGAAATCTGCTAGTACCAATGGACTTCTACGTAAGCTCAAGTTACCAAACCTTCCACATGGAAGGTCAATGTAATCAAATGTAACCGAATTCATAAAATCCCATAAAAGAGTAAATTAGACTAAAAAAATTAAAAGAAAAAAGTTAATGTAATCCGTTCAATCGAGTCAGTGATCGTCGCTGTATAAGATATAACCGTATCAGTAATGTACGACGCTCACGACGATAGTACTCTTAGAAAAAAAAGGTTTGTTTCCTTTATTGTATCTCAATAGCAAAATTATCGACACAGGTGCAATGAGTGTTAGTGTTAGTGTTAGTGGTAGTAGCAGTAGTAGTAGTGGTAGTGGTAGTAGCAGTAGTAGTATTAGTAGTGGTGGTAGTAGTAATGGTAATGGTAATAGTACTAGTACTAGTAGAAGTAACAGTATTGGTGGTAATTGTGGTACAGGCAATATTGCAGCTGCAGCTGCAAGTGGCTGGGTGTGGTGAGTGTCCTTTGCGATGGTTTCGGCTGAGAGATACAGCAGGAGGTTCACTTGTCGGTACGGCATAATGGAGAAGGATACCCATCTTCTTATATGAATTTTTATTAATCAGGATCGGCTGAGATCAGTTGTCCATCGCAAATCTACGGGTCCATTCTTTGGCGTTACGTATCGCTTCGCTTTCGTTGACCTTCCAGAGTTCAGCGACGTCATTCGCCAGAGGATCATCCGGATTCGGTGCACTCAGCAAGGCTTGTATTGATAGGAGGACCGTTCTGATCTGAAGAGCAGGACTCCATTTGTCCTTCAGGATATCCAAGCAAATCCTGCCGAGTCTATCCGGTGAGAATAAAGAAAAATAACTTGAGACAACACAGAGACTCCACAGCAATGTTCGACTTACTGTACTATTTTTCATAGAAAAAAGAAAGAATTAGAAGGCTGTTAATGACTGCTACGGTAGCATCAAATAGAAATGTATATACGTAGATTGAATATTTATGTAGATTGAAGATAGCATTTATCAATGACTTTGTTGAATCTTGTTTTCTACTGACAATTCTTTTGTTCGGTATTTTTTTGGCGGATCTCGTTCAAGTAACGTGCCAGGAATGCTGTTTCTTGACTGATTGTTATATGCAGAATGAATTAGATTATTCTTTTGCGATTTCTTATTCAGCTATTTACCTGTCGATATTTGGATGATAGATTTTGGTAATAAATCTAACTTTGGGCGCGGACATAGGGTAGTCCTCCGGTAGAAACAATTCGAGCTTGAAGACTCCACCCTCGAAGGGAGAATCCTCTGGACCGGTGACGATCACGTGAAAGTACCTTGCGTTTGTATCATCCGGTACGGCGCTGATACCAGGGACCGGCTCTTGCATCAGTCTCTGAGTTTCCTTGATGATCCGACGAGGTAATGCAGTCATCTTTCCTAAATCTAGCCGATTTCTGTCCTTAGGATTCTTTGTGTTATGATTGTCATCATTAACATTTTGACGAATATACAAGAGACATAAAAATGATGACTAGTGTCTTAAGACTTGAAAAGTTTCAGAAGTCTCATAATAACAATACTTGCATGATGATGGGGTCACTGGTTTTCAACTGTATTGAGCATTGTTGTTAATTACATAATTATATAGATTAAACGAAATGGAATATTCTTTGTCTATGACAAAAAGCACAGAAGTAGTGAAAGAAGTGTATAAAAATAATTTGCGACTTATGCAAGAGTATAGGTAATGCCAAATATCAAAAATAAGATATAAAATACGAAACTGAGGAATAAGAATATGAATTCTTGCGATTCATTCGACATCGGACAAAAGATATTTGATGTTGCGTCGCGGGAGAGAAAAAACATGAATTGCTAGATGTAATGCGTCCAAGATTTATGGATGTCACTATAGGAGTATGTATAATGAAAAAGACAAGCCAATGAACTCAAGAATACTAGTAGCCCATAATAAAAACTCTGTGGGGGATATAAACAAAGGAGGCCGGTGCTTAGAAAAATCGGTGAGGAAGAAATAAAGGAATAATCTAAACCTCCAAATTTTCATGGGTTCGATCGAGGCGATTGGAATCTCGAAAATGGCATTGAGCATGGACCATTGAAGAAAATGAAATACGTACGATCGTCTAATCCGGTGTATATTGTCCGCGTCAGCCGATGAAAAAAAATGTGTGGCAGTCAGTGGCTGCGATCCGGTGCCCTCTGTGTGTTAGTCTTCCTTCTTGAGCAAAGCCACCTCCAGGAGAAACACAATCACCCGGAAAAGTGAGAGAAAAAACTGTCTACGGCGAGAACTCGCCGCTATTGTAACCTCTTCCTTGTTGGCTATGTGAAAGCGAGTACGAGTATCGCGTTGAGATTCTGCGAGCAAAGCCCAAAAATACACCTGCCAAATGCTAATTTAATTTTCACACGTAACGCGTGTGTTGTATCCTTCACAGCCGTTTTATCCGATTCATTCTTCTGCCGCTAGATAGCGTTTAAGACGATACTACTTGAGTCAAGCTAACATTTGAGTTGTCACCGACCTCATCAGTTATTGAAAATTACAAAATATATTCAACTTTTGTTACTATTCTTTTAAAGTTTCTTTATTACGTTATCATCACGACTCATCCGATTGTATACGGCATACAATTTTATGGTTCCCAATATTGTGTTAGTATATACAATCTCTACATAAGATATGCTAGTCATGACTGTATAAGCAATAGTGAATTTAACTCCCGATCTTTGTCTTGGGATGGTGGATACTCCTACGTGAATCAAATATATTTAAATCGATATAAAAATTTGTATTGTAATGAAAATCCCTGTAGAATTACACGTTAAATTATTTCGAAAATACACGGAATTCAGTTATCTATGATTATATGACAGAAATTGAACATTTATTTTTAAAAGACGCCTACAAATTTCAATGTTTTCTGACGTTTAGGTAAAACATAAAGGAACCATAAAACAGTGCTGCCAACCATTAAGATATGTACGTGAAAACGAGTTGTCGTTTGTCTTGCCAAATGACATGTCTCGTTTATGAAAATGTTTCCTCGTTGTTATCCTCGTATAAATGTATTTCACGCGACAATTTGGATCCTACCATAAATCCGCTCACACCAAAGGTTCGTCTCGGTCTAACCTACAGTGGATTTTTATAATTAAATGTTTGTCGTGTCTCCTTTGGGAGATGCAAATAGTACGTTGCTTTGTTTGTTTTTGTTTCTTTTTCATTTCGTATTTTACAGGAGCATCTCGTGATGTTATTTATTTTCATGCCCGCATTAAACGGAGATCGATGCTTTTTAATTCAATCACTGGCGATAAATGGAAACATTTAATATGTTAATATAAGCGTTATACGTTTTGTTAGACTTTGACAGGTTACTATAGTAATGTATGACACTTTACGTTTTTGACAATATAACCTCAAAAATGACATTGTTAGGAAGGTGATGACATATTTACACTGACATTGGACCTTTTTTTGACGCATATTACGCCGTTCTTAAGATCATTGGCATTGCTCTAATGTATGTCAGGGAATCGATTATAAATAAGAAATGAAGTACGATAGGATTTATAAAATTGTTGATATGTAAACAAAAACATATTTGATCGTAAAGTAACTTGATTATCATCTTATCAGAAATAGACTACGATAAGCACTTTTAGTTTAATAAATTCTGTTGTTATACTGATGATAAACGACATACGTATGTACGTACAATCATTTTTCTGATAAATATTTGATTTATTTGTAGCGTCATTGTTGCGCCATTATTAAACGCGGAGAATATTATAAAAGATTTTAAAAATTGTTATTCTACTTTTTTCAAAGAATTCAGTGGCATTGTTTTGCCCGTAAAATTTGTTGGTTTAATAAAGTATAATTTAGTAAAGTCCTTCTTATTATTGTTTATCCAGGCTCATGTTAGTGTTGTAACTAATTTTGTATTGTTGTTGAATAAACTAACGTATTGTTTTTAGGATCAACGCGAAAATGGCCGACGTTCGGTTACTTATACAAGAAGAGGGTCGAGCAGCTCGTAATTTAATAGCATTCAATGTACCAGTCAGTACGAGTAATACAGAAAAGGTCACACGAAAACCACCGAGTGTCCCAAGGGTTGTTCAGTCGGCAACGATGAAGAGATCCTTAAAATCAACAGCAAGAGTTCGTTCAGCATCAACCGGTCGTGATAAAAAATCTGGTAATTAATACATGCTTTAGTAAACATTCATATTTACAGTGACATGATCCAAGAAATATTTATACTGTATAATTTGTCTTTTTATTTCTTATAGAATTGCAAGCGAGATATTGGGCTTTCCTGTTTGGGAATTTGCAAAGGGCTGTAGATGGTATTTATCAGACATGTGAAGAGGATGAGAGCATTTCAGAATGCAAGGAAGTAATCCTGGTCCTGGAGAACTACACACGGGATTTTCACAATCTTATAGATTGGTTTAAAGTCAAATGGGCTTACGAAAGTTCACCACCACCATTGCGTAGAACACCCTTGGCATGGGAGGTCAGGAAGACATCACCATGTAGAATGTGGAATTCATCAGTTGTACCAAGATCGTCATCGAGTCCTACAGGACCCACTTGTAGAAGTCCTGTCGATCAGACAATTGTGGAAAATAGGACTATGATGGATGACTTGGGTCATAAGACTATTAAAGATAATAAGAATAATGTGTCCAGAAATGATTCACAGAACCTTAAAGACAAGTGTCGTACTCTTATTGAACGTAGCGGTATCGATAGAACTAATAAAGGTAAATCAGTATCAACAAAACTCACGGGAAAACCTGTGTCCAAAAAAACTGTTGGTACTGTTTCTGAAGTTCGTGGAAAGTCTAGCAGGTCTAGAACCATTAATGGTGAGGAAAATCGTGAACTCTCAAATTTAGTGCAATCCGTCCAGAATTGTGAACTTAAAGCTCACTCGGAGGAGGAGTCTGTAATTAATGAGGAAAAAAAGAAGAATGATGAGGAATGTAAAAAGAGCAAAGATTTTGAAACAAAGAAAAATGCGATTAATTCTAAAACTAATAACGTCATAAAATCTTCGCCTTTGAATATTCCAGTTAATGAAGACAGTAATTCGGATACAGAAAACCCTCCAAAGTGTAAGGAGATTCCCCGAGTCCGTAGAAACAATGAGAAAGTTTTGGGATCAAACGGTGGGATAATTGGAAGTAAAGAGAGGAAAGTCATTCCAGAAAGTAGAGCTGAAAACAAGTCTTCTCCTTGTACAACTATTCTCAACAATAAGCCTGAACTAAAAGCAACTCCTGCAAGACCAGCCTATGCAACAGTTTCACGTATGAGGCCATTGACAGCCCAAAAAAATCAAACTTTAGAAATCCCTAAAATGATTCGCAGTAAAACCACTCTTGGTGTAAAGTCTAGTACTCACAGTAGTAAAGTGCGTCCAGGAACTTCAGTGATAGTGCGTAGAAAAATACAATCATTACCAGTAAGTGAAAGGGTTACGAACTCTGCAAAGTGTAATCAGGACAAGGATCTCAGTGGTTCGGTAGAGGTTCTTACAAAACAAATTAGCAAGCCTAAGGTAAAGGACGATGGAGAGGAAGGTTGGCAAACTGTAAGGAGTCGATATCGACGTGGCAGTACTCATAATTTAAATATGGCTACTCGATTTCACAAACCAAGCACAGCAACCTCATTACCAGCACTGTGCCTGGATGGTTCCTCCGACAAATCTAAAAAAAGTTCCTGTACAATGGACGATAGAAGGCAGAAGAGGAAGTGTCTAACTGGGAAAGCTGGAAAGAACATGAACAACGAAGTCGAGAAAGTCAAAGATTCTAAAAGTAAGGATGTTCCGAAGACACCAAAGAGTGATGAGAAATTTATCACTGTGAACGATACCAATTCTACATCCATGATAGCAGCTGTGTTCAAGAGCGAGGCTGAACTCTTGGAGAAGAGAATTCAGTTGTTCATCGCTGCTCAGGCTGAAAGAGAACGGATTATCCTTGAAGAAGAACAAAAGAGAGAAGAGGCCGATTCGCAGAGGTCTCAACAATTATCCGAAGAGGAGGCTTCGCTGCAGAGGCAAATTTTGGAGTTAGAATCGACAGAAATAGACATCGACACAGAAACTGATGAGACTGACGGAGAGATGGTCCTGGATATTGAAGGAGACGAACCAGAAGTGCCACTTGACGATAGCACAGACGACATTAGTTTAGAGGATAGGTAAGTTACGATATGTCTTAATAAAATTGTGAATACAGAAATAGAAAATTTATTTTTACAGGTATGAAAATATGCTCGAAGGTATGTCTTGGGCTGAACGCGTAGATACCCTTGCACAGTTACAAGCATTAGTAGCTCGACATCCAGGAAGAGCTTTAGAGCTTCATCAAAAGCTTTCATCACCGTCACGAAAAAGATCCTTGCCGGAAACACTGCGTCGTTATCAAACGAAACAAGCCTGTGCCCAGCACAAGCGTCAGAAGCTCCTTATGGAAAAATCTCAACGTTTACGAGAACTCCTCAATAAGGTAGAGGACGTAAAAAGTGCCAAGAATCAATTAATAGAAGACAAGAGACTGAGAATGGAGATGAAGCTAAAGAGAGCAGAGGAGAACAGGACACAGCATCTTCTGGAAATCGTGAGAAAAGCCCATGATGAGGATTCCAAACTCAAAGAGATAGCTTTCATAAACGAATTGGAAGCACAAAACAAACGCCATGATTTTATGGCACTTTGTCAAGAACAAGAGGAGCGTCTTCAAGGTATACAGGAAGAGCGACAACGTCGCCAGGAAGAAAAAGCTGCAAAGGAAGCCGCTGCCGAGGAACGCAGAAGGGCTTTGGAAGTTGAACGACAATTAAGAATTCAAAAAATGCGCGAAGTTCGACGCGAAAGAGAAGAACGTGTTGGCAAAATGCAATTGGAGCGTGAAAAGGAACGTCAAGTAAGTACAAGAAATAGTAAACTTCTCTCTCTATTTATATAAATGCTCATTTTGACGAATTGTTGGCTTCCTTAAGGAATTGGCCAGAGAAAAAGCTCGGGATCGCGAAGAACGTCTCTCTGCGTTACACGCTGCTCAGTTAGCCAATCAGGAAGAGCTCCAGAAGAAGATCGCACAGAAGCAACAGGAATCTGCCAGAAGACACGGTGAAAATATTGAGCATATTAGACAAAGAGCTGTGGAGTCCTCCATTTTGCGTTCAGAAGAAGTAGCACCTACGTTAAAATCTTATCCAGCGCAGAAACAATGCTTCCTGTGTGGTACACTGGTACGTGCATTATATTTATTTTTATTCATAAACATATAGAATATGTATCTAATAAATTGATATTTTAATTCATAGATTCCAAACGAGGTCTACCTACTCAGTCATTTAAAGAGCAAATTACACGCGGATGCTGTACGGAAGATGCATGACGGTCGTGAACCGCCACGAGATGAATTGCAGAGATTTAATATTGCACAAATAAGAGATATGGCTGTATCGTTATCAAGCAATGATGAGAATAAGGCTGCCAAAGAAAAGCAGAAAGCTTTAAAGAGAAGAAGTAGGAAAATGAAGCAAAGGATGACTTTACGTGGACAGGAGTGGTTAGACTCGCAAAAGGTTGAAAATTCGCAATCGCAAGTGGAATCTGCTAATAAGGCAAAGTTTCGGCAAAATCTTAAAGAGCTGTCGCGACTTTGCAATAATCACGGGAAAGGCAATTGGTCTGTTGTTGCGTTGTCACGTCTGGAGCGCTGTCTGGGCGAGATTGATAGAGCCTTTTCCAAATCCGTGAGTGTTGATGAATCTACTCTAGTCAAATAATAAAGTTTAAAATTGAGATATCTAAAATTTTGTTTTGTTTACAGTGTGCTTCCGATCAAGAAGCCTTCAATTCGTTAAACGGCTTCGAGACTTTGTCAAATCTACTGAATCTGGGTTTGAATTTGCAGAACAACTCACACAGCCTACCAGATAAGTAAGTGAATAAAATATTTTTGATATTAATAAAATAAATATTTCACATCCTGATAATTACTTTACTGTTTTCAGAAATATCGTTTCAATATGCCGTGCATATCGATCAGCGATTAATGGCAACATGAACAGTATCAAGATGGTTCTTCTCAGCAATAAAATTTTGGTCGTTTTGGATTTGCTTCTGCAACGATTAGAGGTACGTAGAATTTTTTAAAATAATTTTCGTAACATCCACAGTTAATAAAGAGTTACCGATAACGAATCGGTAGTCGATAAAAGTAGAGTTTACGTAACAGAAAAACTTTGTGAAAACAGTATAATAAATTGCCTCGATGGGTAAGAAAATTCTCTGGCGCCTATACGCAATTCCCATGTCTAGTACGCACGAATAACCGTCAGATTGTGTGATGTCGCCACATGTTCCCGTATGACATGAAGCGTGATACAGTCTCGAAAATCGGAGTGGCGGTTAAATTATTTTTTTAATTCGGCGCGTGCGCTCATGCTATAAAAGAAGAAAAGGATAATAAAAAAAGAAACACGCCTCCTACATTAATCCAGGCTTAATCAGCGACGCGTAGACAATGCTCACTGACCTGACAGGCAAGTTAAAACCAGCATTTTAAGTACGCACGAATGAGCGGCCATATATTTCTATTATTTCTTTTTTGATCACCTCTCGCCGTGCAAGTTCAGGTCTTTCCGCGTGCGCCGTTATTTGTCATTCGACTTTTATTTATTCTTTCTTTCCCTCATTTTCTCTCTCTACCCTCTTTTATCTTTATCCCGTCGTCCTTCTCTTGGCCTCTCTTTTTTCTGAGCCCGGATAAGCGCGAGTTTCACTGTCAGCCTGTCCGTCCTGTCCACCCTGTCAAAATAAGGATTAAGCGGGTTCTTAGGGCCGATTTCACCGTGCTGCCAGGCCTCCCGGATTCCTGACCAGGTTCTGATTTCTAACCGGCCACGACGACGCCGCGTTTGACCATATGACACGCGATCTTTTCAGTCGAGAATTTCTTTCTTTGTAGTCGCCTCCGATTCGCCTCCTTTCGGTCTCCTTTATCTCGATTTTCTGTCATACGAAAAGAGAAAGGACATACATTGGAAAAGGAAAATTTGAAATAATTAAAATAACCGTTTCTCACACACTGCAAGGAATACCTTTATGTATTTCAAATTTTCATACATAATTCGCACACGGTTATCAGAAACCAACGTTTCCTGCTAGATGGCGCTAGTATCACGCTAATGCCGAACTTCTGGCTCGGTTCTGTCAGAATGGGAATATGGTGCTGATGTCAGAAGATACTGAAGTTACAGTACGCTAGATAGATTTCAGGGGCGTATCTTTGAAATTTGAAATGAAAAATTTATTTTATAAAAATATTTCATAAATTTCTACAATAAAATACCTCAAAAATTTCTCACCGAGCATAGTACCAGTATACTTTCTTTTACAAGTTTTTTTTTTTCTTGCAACAAAATACATTCGCAACTCCGTCCACTAACTTTCAACACTGTCAAACTCTTAGAATGCTGGATAAATTATCTGTTTCTTTTGTTTCGACTGTCAATGATGTTTCTCATTGCCGTGAGATATCTGTCGGGGCACCACACTCTTTTGCGTTCCATTGCTACGCTCCTGTCGCCCCCTGAACTTCCCCCTGCAAATGCATTAGCGGCGAGAGAGCTTTTAGTGACGTCACGCACGGCGCACACAGCCACGTTCGTACTCTCGGAAGCGTAGAGAAAACCGAGAGCAAGAGAAATGGGAAGAAAAAGGACCAGGAGGAACGAGAAAGAGAGAGAGCGAGAGAGACAAATAGCCATGACGAAGAGAAGCAGAAGAGAATCGCTTGCGAGACTCTTGGATACTTTTGGTATTATGTACTCGCGGAATTTCCGAATGCATATTTATATTTAAAAAATTTTTTTTTATTCCACCTAACCCGAAGGTGCCAACCATTTTTTTTATGATTTATCCGCCATATTGTCTCTAAAATTATACCTGCATACGTCATACAATAACGTCGTACCAGTTAGTATATATATAGATTAGATGTATATGCGATTGAACGGCAGCCATATTTCTTCATTTAAGTTTTATATTGACCGACCGTAATACATTTTCTGTAACGAAATAAAAAATGCCAAGTCCTGTCGTATTATTAGAGACGTAGTATAAGGAAAATTGGAGTCTGGACCATTGGGCAAAGAGATGCATTGCCCAGATTTTCCCAGCCGTAAACGTATTTCCAATCTCGTCGGAGTCGGAGTCTGCGCGAGGTCCAAAACAAATTTACAATTTTCGCATAAAAACCGACGTCAAATCGAGCGTGCGGTCCGTGGAATTTTACGGTGGGGATGGTTTTGCCCATCTACTTTAATATTCTTCCATTGCACCGTAAGCGTTACCAGCGCACAGTGAATGCAAGAAGTAGATTTGTTTGTAAAAATCGAAAAAAAAAAAATCATTCAATAAATGATTTTTACATCTGTATTAACTGAAAAATGTTCTTCAATGTCTGCAGATATTCACCAGCCAGGACGATCAGAGTCAGATACAGGAAGTAACCGGAAATGCAATTGGCAGTGCATCCGTGGCGACAGCAGCTATGCAACTGCTGTGCAGTTTGGTTCCGGTAAAAGTCATAGAGGACGCAGCAGTGCAGGCACGTCTTCAGGATATCGTTGGGTAAGTAAATATAGTGCAACGACAAAAGTCACTTCCTCGTCGCATGTGCAATTGCAACTGCAACGAAGGAATTGCTTGGTTCGCTGCAACTGCACAATGTACTACTTGAAATTGCGTGTAGCGATGCTTTGTAGGTAATAGAATTAGGTGGTGGCAGGTAGCGGTGAGGTCACTTTTACAATTGCACTCTTGGCTATGGGAAACGAATATAAAGTACAAGGATGGAAATGCATACGAAGATGCACCGAGACCACCCTGGATACTATTGACAAAATGTGGATCCTCTTGCCAAGTCGTACAGGCAGTTGGATAGGAGCCATTCTGTTTTCCTTGGATCACTCGATCTCCTCATGGCACTCTCATCACGACACGTAACACCTGGGTCAACTTCCTCTTCGTGGACCTCCCAAAATCTTCTGGAGGAACCCTTTCGCTGATCATCCCTTCCGGTAACGGGCTCTTTCCTGTTCCGTGTCTAGACTCCTTGCATTTTATTTTCGTACTGGAAGAGAGAATAATTTTTTTTCTTTTTCTTTTTCTTTTTATAAAGATTCTCATGCGAGCCGGTGAGAATAAATTGGACTGTTGCTGCAAGGGTTGAGGATCGACGTCGCAAGAGAACCACCCTGATTAATTTCCTGTCGGACTGCACGTAAAATACTCGCGAGTCACGCTTTTTCACTGGGTTGCCTACACTGCCTGTTACTTCGACGCTCGTTGCTGTTACGTTGAAAACGTGTACCCCCCGTGTCCACGAGGTTAACGCCGACGCCGCGATCGATCATCAAGCTCTAATTCCCAGGCCCTGCCTTGCCACCTAGAAGTCGTGGGCTTTTAGGTTACTCATGGAAGAATGAAAATCTTACCGCCATTAGCCCGTATGATGTTTTAAAGCGTCTGGAAACAAAATATTTTTGTCAATGGCAATTTTAACTCTAATAACTGATCACAGCGATAACGAGGTAATGAGGATAGAGAGGGGGAAAAAAAAAAGAAGAAAATATACTAGGTTCTAGAGCAGAAGACAAAGGCAGAATGCCGCTTTTAAGCCGCGTAGAGTGTTTAAGTACTTTGGAGTACCAAGGCGCCATTTTTATTGCGCTTTTATTTTTTTCTCAAGTGCAACGTCGTCGAGTACGCCTATCGTAACCATAGTCTACTGTTCAGCGTCGCGACGCTCATGGTAAACTCCTGCCGGCTGTCGAGGGGCAGGGGTGCCAGTTCATAAAACAACAGATGTGCCCTAATATGATAACCAGATAATGAATCTTGTGTGCTCACCAATTCTCGCTTATCCGACTGACGGGCAAAGGCTGGTCAGACTCTCCATTATACACTGTACGTACAGTGTTTAGTGTACTTAGAAGTTTATATACTTATAATAGGTATGGTCATAGTGGGAAAAAGCAGCCCAAAAAAAATGCCCATGCGGCAAGTGTTCTGCAGACCCTTTGCGGCATCTCGGCTTGACAGTGATAATCAGGGCTCAGAAAGCAATCACGTAGATAATTGCCAGGAGAGAGAAAGAGAGCGATAGAGAGAGGTTACGTTATGGGAAAAATCATCTGGCAAACACTCTCAGTGCTAATCCTGTCGTTTGATCGAATTACTTCATTTTGTCTACTCTAAGACTCTCTCGCTGTTTCTCTCTTTCTCTCTCTCTCTCACTCACTCTTGACGTCCTTACACCTTCTCCAACTCCCTTTACTCACCGCTTTTAATCGGCACTGGGATCAACCGAGTAATTGATCAATTATTTAAGAGAGACCTTCAAGCACGTTCTGCTTGATATATATATATATATATATATATATTACAAATTATGTGAATTTTAATTTCATTTATATTAATACATTTATTAATTATCCTCGTGCGATATACAGATATACAGGTTCGTACTGTTAGATAGGTATAATTATTGCATTGTGATATATGGATTATCGTATATGTCCTTTGTCTCGCGTAGACATTTTTATCTAAGGTTATTTGACAGCGAACGTATCAAATGTTATGTTACGTTACTCGAGATCCTCAAGGAATTAATGTTAGAATGTAAATCGATTTTCACACTGTAATAGAATTTCTTCTACGTGCACGTATAGCGATACGCCCGACTGACAAATAGATACCGACTAGAGCTTTCAGTGCTTGCCGGTAGCTTATTACCGAAAATGAAAGGGCTTTACTTTAGTCGCGTACGTGATTAAATCACAGTCGCGCGAAACGAGGTTAGGCTGAGATGCGGTGTCTCCTTTCTGTCTCGCTCTCTTGCTTTCTGGTTCCCTCGTGCGTTCGCACTCGCGCTACGGCACGACGCGGGCCCCCGGCTCTTAAACCGACGGAAATCTATTTTATTAATAACGACGTCCCTGTTTGATCTGATAATTTCATTTTTCTTCGACGCACGAGAGAAGCGGGACACCTTTTATTCCATTTGTACTAGCAACGAGTCTTTCGATATGAAAGCAGGCAAAATTTTCTTCCGCCTTAATAGACGTTGGCAGGCACATTGAAAATTAATTTTTTTTTTTTTTTTTTTTTTCTTTTCATCGCGGTTCTTATACGTGACAACGTATGTTTTACCAATGAACGTCTTCAGTGACATTTATTTTTAGCTTCAACGCCTATCTCGCACCTTTATACTCTTATTTGTATGGTTCAGTTTATTGCGTTAGAATGCAGCAACGTGATCGATTGCGAATGTAAATCTTGCACGCATTAAAATTCGCGTCGCGCGGGATTTTGGATTCTAAAGTAATGCAAAGGCATTCGGGAACGATATACTATACGGGGCCTATACGCAAAATGCATAAACCCGTAAAGCTTCAGTGGTATACGTAGGCGGTATATAGTAGCGGTAGTATGGGAGACTGTAGGAGGGTGACTTTTCTACGGGGTTTGTACGGCTGGGTCGCGAGAGGGTAGCTACACCGACAGAGAACGAGCATGAGCCAAAGGGGATAGAGTGAGCGAGAGAGAACGAGAGTCCATTAGCAGATTACGTAGCCACCCGCTTCGCTCATTCACCCCCGTGATGTTTTTCCTACCCTTCCTACCCTGTCCGGCTCACTCCCTGCCAACACGTACGAACTCTCGGGCTCTCTCACCCTTACTCTGGCGACTTCCATCCCCCTTATCCACCGTTCCTTTTCTCTGCGCAGTATATCTATAGCTATTCGAAAACCTTTTGTACGTATAGAGGGAGGGGGGGGGGGGGTAGGATCGCCTAGACAAAAATTCCAGACACCCTCTCAATGTAAAAAATCTTAAATCTTACCAATTCTCTACCCCCGTGGCACCTTTATCCTTTTTTTTTTAAACCTCGGATAAATACATTTTTTAACGGCTCATTGAGGTCGTCCAGATCTTAGTGGTCATCGAGCCCCCGTCATATATAACTTGGTGCTAAAATCTGTTTGAACTGCGTTCCCGCTACGAGCACACATCTTCTATTGGTCGATGAGGGTCGAAGGGAGGATTTCACGTTGGTTATTCTGAAAAAATTTGAGTTTTAGAATCAATGCGTATATCTATATATATCGGTGTCGATGTGCTATTGCACTGTCGAAATCCTCGCGTGAATGCATTACGCGTCAACGAATCACGAGTAGCAATATCCTGACCGTGCCAGACGTTAGAGTTCCGGATTATAATACATTACCAATTCCACGAGTCTGCCCTTCCCTATGGTAAGCATTGCCGACTGTTTCTCCATTTCACTCGTATCGCATCTCTGTCCTTTCACACGTCACATAATACTCTGACCCTCTTCTACGAAGTCATTCGGTGTTACCTGACGACTCGTTCCTGCGGAATAATACACTAAGTATACCGTTAACTCGACCCGTGCACGCTTTTATTTTCACTCTTGGTAACCCCGTTCGTCGCATTCGACTTAGTCCACACGTCGTCGATAATCGCGTCAGGTTTACCAGGCGTCGCCGACGGTGATTTAGAAACGCGTATATAATTGTTCGCGTGTTATCGTTCTGGAGTTATTTTTAAACGAATGTCGTAAATTCGCGCGAGATTTTAGGGATTTTTCGTTTCTTGTATAATCGCGGACGAGTTTCTCATTGAAGGTTTCAGATGGCGCCACTCTCGCTCGAGAGTAATGGCGGTGATTGTCAGTCTCGTTAACGCAGTGGGAATATATGCAGCCGCTTGGCGTTACTTCTACTTACCGGAATCCTGCCGCCTGATCAAACACTCCTATTCGTTAGATCCTTTCCCATTCGGATTATCGCGCAATCGTCATTATGCCCATCGCTCATGCAAACACACTTGTCTCGTGGCGTTAGGCGTCGCTGCCAACTGCAGCCTTATTGCTCGCGTGGATCAGTCTTTAAGCTGCTGAACTTTCAACAATCAGACTCGCCACTTTAGGTTAGCTACGTAAGTACCAACTACTCTTTGACTGGGTTATACGTAACGGTCAATGTTTATAGTGTAAAGGTTATGTCTAGAGGTTAGAGGCCGTCTCGCCGTGCGCCGGCTGGACGTACGTCTCCCACGGGAGTGAATCACTGCTGGAAGCACCGGGCTGAGACAGCTGTACAAGGAGCATCTGCTTGCCAATTCGTATCCTTGAGTAATACTCTTACTTGGAGTTCGGCACCTGGTCTGGGTCATCGTGAAAAGGTCTATGATCAAATTTAGATTTTTCCTCAATTACTTTTACAAACTCTGATAGTTTACGTAGCCGTGTCTTTCTTTCTGGTAAATTCTACTGTCCCGTCACTGTATATATGTATATACGGTAGTCAGCGTACTAGAGACAGACTGGCCTATATCTAGTTACCATTGAGTTCATGGTAGTCCTCGTTCACTGGGTGGTAGTGATACTATAGTGTCAGGCAATGGGGATGCTAGAAAAAGCACAGTGTAATGGGGGATGAAGTGGAATGGCGAGGGTTTAGCCTTGCTAAAATTGTAGGGACAGGAGAGACACTTGTCAGTAGCAGGCAGGAGGTCGGTCATACTATAGGGGTGGAAATGCGGGGAGGATTCTGTAAATATTGTAACAAGTGTGCCGTCGCCTGCTTCTCTTGCTCCTCTTCTTCGACGTTCTCGTCGTCGCTGTTGGGCCAGCTTACAATCCTTAGGACTCTGACAATCAATATCGTCATTCGCGATTCTCCCTAAGGAAACTTCTTTAGGCTAAATCTAGCGACACTTCACTCTTCACTCTCATGGGGGGCTCCTTTTCACTTGCACTGCAGATCTCTTAGTGTAGTTCAAACTGTCACCTTCAGATGTCACTATGGTTTTTTTTTCTACTGTCTGTCAATGTAAAGAAAATAAAATCGCTAGAACTATAATGATAATCATTAAAATCATGTAAGAAAGGGTATCATTTTTTGCAGGCTCTTTTTTTTTTAATTTCAAAATTCCATGTTACAATTTAGTATTGAGCATAGTATAATGAAGTGTTAAGTGTTACCTGCAAGGATCGTATATAATGGTAATTAATAGTAAGGTACCTAGTAGCAGTACCTAATACTGGTTGATAATAATAGTAGCAATGGTGTAGTAGACCAAAGCAGGAAGTCCGACCCGATCTTCACGCACGTCTGCGCAGGGGGCATCATCACCCCGAGATTGCGATCTATCATTGAATGTTTGCGGGGCTCCCGGCAAATACATTGAATTTATTTATTATTCTCGTCCCTAGATTCACCCTTGGCTGCCGTCGCTCATACTGCTTGGTTACCACCCTTCGAGCCGCCACGCCCGGCCTGGCAATCACTACCCTTGGGCCGCCATTAGCTAACCATATGATTATTTCATAGTGCCCCCGTGGGGTGCATATCTTTACGCTCCTGGGCCATAACTGACTGGGTGCCAACGTCCGTATCCTTGAGTATCAGAAAAATTGGCGGCAATTTCGAAAACTGTCATTGAGAACAAAATTGGACATCCGAATACCTGGCGGTCTGCGTGGGATTTGCAAAATTCAAGATTTACCACAAGGAATCATCCCTCGCCGGAGTCATCAATGACGTCGTGAAGTCCCTAGAAGGAGATTTGCAGTAGTGCATAATGATGTTATAAATAGGGGATGGAGAGGGGGGAGAGGCTAGTGCTTTATACGCGTATGCGCATAAACCTCCCTCCTGTAAGCCTGCTTTGGATTTCTATAGAGTAGGCTCACTAGAATAAGGGATGCTTGTTTTGTGTACTCAAAGATTCACATACGTGTGTACGAAGAGAAGGACGCGTCTACGTACATGGTGATGCAGTTGGCTGATCCCGACAAGTGCCACTGCCATAAACGTCCTAATACGGGGGATCAAATAAATTCTCTAATAAAATGCGCGCGAACGACTCACGAGAATTGAATCAGTGGGTAGCACTTTCTGCGTCCCTCAAGTTTCCTCTATAGTAAGCGAGATTACAAGGCCCCTTAGCGTGTAATAACAGTAGCGTCCAGGCGTCATGCGGTCGCATCGTCGGACCTGGCAGCTGATTAAGACAGAAGAAGCTCTGTTTAGAGGATAGTAAAAATAAATCTACCTATACCTGTGGTATCCGGATCCATAAAGCTAAAAACCCCATAAAAAAATAAGGAACACCGCAAGGTACTACTGTCTCTCGGAAATAGTCTATGAAAAGCCACAAGAAGCGTGCAGTAACACGTGCCCGTATTGTACACACTGTATAGCCATGGCTTGTAAGATCACTTAACGGTGCTATCCACGGTGTTGTACAGGAACGCGTATACGCGTCCAATGGACTCCGTAGTGTAGCTCTCAGGGTCTGGCACGCGACAGAACTTTTCTATTATCGCAGAGGCCGCGCGTGGGCTTGGCTTTGAAGCTAGTTATGATTAGACGCGACAGTTGGCCAGGAGTGGTGTCCTATAGGTTTTCCCTATGGCACTATGGGGGTCATGGGTTGTGTTGTGTAGTAGGTTCAGTGGGTGTGTATGCGCGCGTGCTGTAGGGGGGCGCGTGTCAGTGCGTGTATCGGTAATACGCACTGACAGGGACGTACGTAGCCCCCCTCGTGCCAGGGGCAAAAACACCATAGAAAAGGAGAGAAGGAGAAAGAGAAAGTGCCTGAGAGATATATTCAAGCGGGAGAGAACCCCGTGGCAGAATGAGCAGTTCGCGTTCTCTTCATGGTTGGGGTTCATGGGTGATGGAGTGACCGGCGTTGCATGGGGAAGAGTAGAATTTTTATGGGGCTCGGGCCCCGTACGCAGAATTACCCACTGATGTTATAATCCTCTCGTGTTACGCCGTCACACATGCTCTCCTGTAAGCAATAGTGTTTTTTTTTTATGCTACCCAATCCGCCTTTATCTCTCTTATGGGGACCCATGGGGGGTCTGCCCATATGCACACTTGCCTGCCTACAGGATGCACCCGGTGCCCTGAATTTTATTTTGCGTTTTATCATTTTCTGCAGTTTATTATAATTCTTGGGACTTTGCTCTATGTTTCAGGTACCTCGTTTCCGGTGGTATAGTCGAGCGTGTACATAGGCACAGCCGTGCGGCTATAGAGACTGATTATCTACTTGATCAGGATCACGACTCGTCGTTACTGAATTCGTCCTATGAATTGCTATCGCGATTCTGCATTCAACTGAAGGCTGATCATTTACATACGGACGCTGGTGCATCGGAACAGACCTCGTCGAAGTCGCATCTGCTTGCAAGTCTAGCGTCTACCGAAGCGGCTGGTGCAGTAGGTGCGCTTTATGCGGTTTTGGCACTGACTGGTCAAAATCAAAAGGGCGTGTCCCCGATACCCAGTCAGACGGGACCTCCGACACCTGCCAGGATCTTGGCTACCAGAGGACTCGCTCTTCTTAGAACCATGGCTGAACTGGATCTACAGAAAGCTCAAGTAAGCCTTCCGGGACACAGTAACTACAGAGGAAGAAGAAGGAACTAACAGATACTTCACTGGGATAAGGAAAATGGTCTATTAAGTAATTGACTGCTGATGTATCACGTCGTCCGGATTGTCGCAGTCAACCCTTTTGGGCTACTAAGGGATACCAACCCTTTCGCTCGCCACTTCAGGATGTCCCGTTCGTTTATCCTCTCAAGGATGCTTAGCTGACCCCATGAACCCGCATGGAATATGGAAAATCCTTTGGCGAGAAACTCGCAAGCTCTACTTGTCAATTGAATATGACATAAGATCATTCAGGTCCTCGTTAATGGTAAAAGGGCATGGAAAATAGTTAGACCCTCTAGGTGGTACCGTTGATACATTTTTTTGTATGGTCCACTTCAGCATTATACAACCTCAGGGTTGGGTACCATCTAACCATTAGCCAGACGGGCATAGCGAATGTGATAGAGATATCGCCTTAGCGGGGGGTTGACAGAATCAAATGGGGGGTTTGTGCTGATCAAACCACGAATTCAATTGAAGCGCCACCTCGCGCCCAGCCCTACCCTTCTCATAAAACCATCACGGTTGCTCCCGCTAGGGACCCATCAGGTCCCACGGGAGATCACTCGATTATCCCGGGACTCGCCTCAAGTACTCACCCACCGTTTTCTTTTTGTTCTTTCATTCGGGCCAACCGCAGCCTGGTCACAGGCTTTATTACGTATTCTCTTTGTTTCTTATTCCGCGAGCCCGGGTCGTGCACCACCTCCTTTGCCATTATTAACCACTAGGCATAAGGTGTACTGAAACCATTTGCCAATCTTCTGTCAGGGATTCTCTTAAGAACATTTTTTCATTCATTTTGATTTTACATTTTGTCATTATTTTTCTTTACAGGATCTTTTGGGCGCCGAGAGTACCAGCTTGCAATGGCGTCTTGTGGCTTCTCACACGATTACACGCTTATCGCGTGATCCACTTTCCGAAAAGCTGGAAGCCGTTCAGGACTCCGCCGTTACTGCTAGCAGCATCCTCCTGGAGCTTTTTACCGTTCTTGGATACTTTTCTGTTAATAATTCCGAGAACCAGGTAAGGTTCGAGGGGTCGTGTCTTATTATTTTCTTTATTTGATTTTGTGTAACGTTTAACGTTATACGCTCTCCGACCGTAACCACGGCCGTTAAAGCTCATATCGGCTCTTCGCTCGTGGTTAGGTTATGTTAGGTTCCCGTTTCTAATCTAAAGTCGCATTCCTGCGATATACTCGCATCTCTTGGATTCCTCGGCTTCCCGGTTGGCAGTCGGGAACGGGGACTCCCGAAGTAAGAGATAATTTGAAAAAGCGGTCGCTTACTATCTCAGAGTTTTATTCTTCTTCCATTTTGTTTTCTCGTTCCTCTTCCTTCTTAACGGCAATGCCCCAGTATCCCTTGTAGTAAATTCGAATTTCCTCGAAGCTATTTCAAGTAACCATACGTCTACCTGCACATACCGAGCTACCCCTGTTATCCGCAAGACCAAGTGCACATCCTATTGCCCGTACCGCACCACGTATAAATTATTTAATTGGACAGCGTGAGAAACCGCGAATTCATCCAGAACTCGTTTAGAAAGGATCCTGAAGTATTCGTAAATAAAATTGTCACTTCCAGGACAAGTGCCAATTGTTTGTATTAATTAAACGTAACCGTCATAACGCCCCAGGAGAATTGGCTAGTAGCGGCTTTGCATATAGACGAGATTTTTCGCAAGCGTAAACAGAATCTTCGGATTGGCGCGCGTTCCTTGTTTTCCTTGAGGTTCGATCCCGAAGGAATATTCCGGGTAAAGGGGAGAAAAACATAGAACATAACCTAAGAGTACAGTTAGAGTCAGTAAAGCACCCATATACGTGCTTGGACAGAATGTCAATAAGTGGTCGTTAGCGTTGATCCAAAAAATAAATTCGAAACACGATACAGGGTGAACCTAACCTAACCTAACCTAACTACGTTAAAAGTTTCATTATCTAAATTTTAAAAATTAATTTCTCATTTTCAGTCTCTCTATCTCTCTCTCTCTTCGTCCCATCCAGGATCCATTTATGCCAGAGTCAATGACGTTCGGAATCAGTTTCTCGCCTCTTCTTTATAATTCTACGAAACGCATCGCCGAAGACACAACACACTCAGCGCAACTCCCATCAATATGGTGGCGAAGGCCTGTTAAGATATATTTACTACACGTCTGTACCATCCCGTTCCATTCCGCACCCACAACGCAAGTTCAGACGTTGAGTGCATCGGCGACGTGGGTGCATTCGTCTCATCCCTTTTTCGTGTCACTTGAGTTGCACCCTTCTCCCTCGTGTCGCTAACGAAAGAGTGAGCGAGAGAGAGATAGAGAGAACTCGTATCTCTTTTGGCAGGCCAACCCCATTTCGTTAAAAGTGGTCCAAACCATCACGTCCCTAACTAGCAAACTCCATTGGCAAGGAACGTACAACGTGCATTGAAATTGCAAGTTGAGCAAGGAAAACTAAAGGAATTCATGAGGATCAGCAATAATTGTATCCACGTGCATTACTATTAGTTCACACAGGTGCTTCCAATTTCTCTGGTCTACGCTTGTACGTTGCAGGTGGTGGCTACAGGGTCTTTGTCTCTCCCGTGTACCATGTTCAATTTACTTCCGTAACACCTGAACGAAGTGTACCGACATTTTAACGTTCCCACGAGTAGTACTCTTTTTTTTTTTTTCCTTTTTCAATATTCTTCACTTTTGCCTTTGTCACGTGCATTTATTACTGGGCTGCTTCCAAGTACTTATTAGAGGACTGGACGTTTCTTTGTTATATCCGAGCTATGCTAACTGTGTGTGCAGTTGGGGTTATACTATTTTATTCAGAGCGTTCATATACTATTTATGCATCGTACTAAGCGAACTGGGATTCCGTTGCAGCTAATTTTACAATCGGCTGGCGCTGGACCCAGTGTACTTCAGCAACTGTGCTCCCTGCCGTTCCCGTTCTATGGCGATCCGAGACTGGCGTCCAGGACTTTGCCGACGTTGCTGGCTGCCACTCATAACAATCCTGAAGCCAAGGCTGTGTTGTCCTGCGAATTGTCTTATCAGGTTGGTATTCGACGATTCATGTAACAATTTGTAAATTCGAGTCTAGGAGAAGACAAAACAGTCATGAACCAACGACATAGTTGTTTGGTATTAAATTGTATTTCAATAAAAAAGCGCGAGGCGCTGTTACGCGTCATTCTCTAAATCGTTATTCGTTCTTTCTCAGCTGCTGGAGGAGTACAGATGCTCGGACGACGGTAAACTGAATCCACTGGTACGGCTTCTCAAGGATGCACCCAATGCTGAATAGTCGTAGCTTTGAATAATAAGACGTATGGGTAAGAGAAGCGAAGAAACAGAAACGTTGGCAGCTATGCTTTGGAATAGTCGAATTTTGACGTGATAAGGAAAAAGAATAGTAATTTCTGATTTACCTTCAGCCGCTGGAGGGTCTCGCATGGCGATGAGTTTTTAGCTGCGCGATTCCTTCTCTGGATGTGCGTGCAAGCGAGGTAGGAAAGAGGGAAGGAAAAAAACAAACGAAAGAAAAAGACGTGCATACCTGCCTGCATTCCAGTGCATCTCACGTGCTCGTTTTATCGGTGGGAATGAGCCTGATGGGGGCTCGTCGGGTGCATCCTCTCATTCCGAAGGCTGGCACTTTGAAGAATACGATGCACCTGAATATCAACTTACGATTTACTTCAGTGACGTCATTACGATCTGTCATCTGAATCTAGTTTTTATTTTTCTTCAATTTTTCAAAATCGCCGTTAAACTAGGTCTTTTTCTTTTATTACTCTTTCGGCAGAATTTACGCTTGTCCCGTGTGGGCCCCCCGTATTTGGCTTGGGACTCACTGTCACAGTGAATCGTCTAATGTCGATTGAGAATAGGATGAACTTGATGAACACTTTTAGAATTGTAATTTGGCAGCGAGGTGTCATGGGAATTCTCGTTACGAGCGGTGCAATGTGCATTCAATGCAATCGACGTGCAAGAGAATTATTATTAATCATTAATCGTATTACTTGAACAGAGAAGTCGATCAGTCGATCGATTAACTCGAGGAAATCCTCGCGCACTAGTATTGTAGCCTCGTTAGACGAAATTTCTTGGAGTTTTTGCGTATTTTTCTATGATAGACTCTAACGGTAATTGTGGCTTGCGCTTAGCTGTACAGATCAAATGATTAATATATGCTATATTATATATATATATATATATATACACATATATTATTAATATAATTATACAAGCATCTATGTAAACAATTGTCGTGATATTCGTAAAATTGAATTTTTCTTGTTCACTCAAAATTATTTATTTGCTGTTTTTATTATTTATAGAATTTTCGAGAAATCACAATACTCTCTGGGTACGACGATTCTTATTGCCGTACCGGGCACGTCGGTGTTAATTATTTATTTGAATCGAGCCAATTTATTTTTCCTCGTTCGCTTCCGTTGTCCGTAATTCTCTGTCGTTATAACCGTATGCTTATTAGTATATTTTACTTGCGATTTGTTGATTTGTTTTTTTTTTTTTTTTCAAAATTGCATCGTATCCTTTCGTCCGCGATAAACTAGTCAATCAAAATATATGAAATTGCATGGTCGCTCGTGCGGCGTAGTAAAGATGTAAAACCGTGAAGTATATAAAATTATAAATATTCATCAAGTGCGATTGAAATTCGAGTAGATAGAAGAGACCCACACAGCGCCATTTATATTTATGCTCATACGTATTTAATATTAAAAAAAAAAAGAAAAAAATTGTTCAACAAGTAATAACGTAGTCACGATCTCCTGACGGGGCGTGGAAATAAAGGAACTAGATGAAAAAAGGTAAAAAATAATTAAAGTCACATTCCTCAATTTTTAGCACGTACATTCCTAACCGTCACTTTTCACGATTCATTAAGATTTATGTCTGTCCCAGTTATAACGAAACTGGTAAGTACACGGTATGCGATATACAGTATATATGTATGTCCATTGAGAATTATACATTGTGACTTTAAAGTGTGGAAGAACTGTGCGTCATAAGAAGCGTCGACGGGCGTCGCGGCAATGTTGAAATATTTATATGTATCTACGAGAATCACAATGTACATAAGTGCGTCTGGCTGGGTAACGATAACATAACCTTCAAGAAGAGTGGTTCCTATTTTGGTGGCCGACATTTTCACGGGACGTACAAACGTGCCGATGACATATGAGCGAGCGTCGAGTAATAGTCGGTCCTTTTATTTCCTTTCCTTACTCTCTCTCACTCGTGGCGTTCGCGCAACGCCTTCGCTCCCTTCTCCAGTCTGTTCTTCTTTTTTTTTCCTTGCTCCATTTTCCTCTCACGAAACGTTTTAGCGGCAACAGCCTCCACCACCATTGCCGCCTCTACTTCTACTTCCCTTTCGAGCGTATAATCTATGGACGCACTTAATACAGCTGCTCGTGCAAGTCACGACGTGTGTTCTCTAGTCGTCTTTCTCTTTCTCCTTCCTCCGCGCTTTGCGTCTCTCTCGCACTCGCTCTCGGTAGCGACGACGCGCGAGTATGGTTTAAAGTGCCGCGGCACTGGCGCCATCTGCGGGCGCAACCCACGAACTACTCTTGTCACGATCCTAGTCTACCTAATTTCTGGGACTACCAAGTATTCTAGCTGGACTATATGGAATATTTTAGACGGCGTAATTCGACTTGGGCGATAATCATAATTTACGGGGGGAATTTTGACTTTGTAAACGTACATTAGTCAATGTGGATAATATAAGGGTTTTTATTTTTTATTTTAACATCACTCTATGGATAAGGTGCACGTTTAGGAGGTTAGTATGGACGTATCCTTACATGACTAGATGGATACCGTATAAGTGAAGATACGGTTTAGATTTTGAGAAGGAAATATGAAGTTTGGTGTGTATTACGCTGTGAAATTTTGGGGGTTGAAAAAAGTTGCGAGGGTTGAGAAAAGTACCGAATAACGGGAAAGACGATGATTGCAACCCTTTGCTATACGAATGAAGGCACCCTGTGCCCGCAGGGGGTGCTATATCCATTACGCTTATTACAAGGCCCTACCGATCCATTTCTCCAGGCTCATCCCTTCGCCAGTTGTAGCATCCCTTAACCATTCGGATCCCTTGCCTACGCGCGCCACTCCTCACATTCACCCTTACCGGCTTTACCTAGCATCACCATCGTCATCGCCACCCACCCTTTTACGCGGATGAGCATCGATCCGCACCAAGGGTTGCGGGCTATCCGGTAGTCGTTCGCGCGATGCGACAGGTAACCAAATCGCCCCCATTTTATGTTTACAATGGCGCGCCTATACGGTGGATGCTTGGTAACAAACACAGCCGCGAGCGAAGAAAAGGGGTAGAGATAAAAAAAATAGGGGTTGGTGAGTTTTTGGGTCTTGACAAAAATTTTTATCTTAAAACTACCCTCTTATACGTACGTCTTTTGTCAAACGGTAATAATTGGCTCGATCGTGATGACTTTGCATTTAGGGTGCATGGATGACTTCAACCCCCATCTTTATTTTTACTCAAGTTTGACTACCCATAGTTCGGGGGCGGAATTGGATCCGTTTCCTTAACTGGCACCGTTTGCCGGGACCGAAACCTGATCGCTGTTTGCAGTTCATCCCTCGCGTAACCGAAGCATTCATCGCCGAGCAAACACTCGGGGGGTTGAAGCAACCCCCGACTACGTCTACGAACTCCATAGCTCGGGGTACGAGTTCAGCTCGGGTATGCAGTAGACTTCTAGGGGTTGCTCGCATCCTAGCATCCTCGTCTACCCTTACGATCCATGCTGATCTCGTTCCTACAAAATTTT
Organism: Syrista parreyssii; assembly: GCA_030142615.1. NCBI lineage: Eukaryota > Metazoa > Arthropoda > Insecta > Hymenoptera > Cephidae > Syrista > Syrista parreyssii. The sequence goes on from JARQTG010000426.1 coordinate 778,806, forward strand.
CAAAACCACCCCCTGCATATCCAGCCTTGCAGATGCTCTTCATCCACCAGGCATATAGATACCTACATATGTAGATACGTAACACGAGCACTTAACAGAGACGTGTGCGGACCTCAAACTTTGACCCTAGGGGATGTTTTTGAGTCCCATGAGATTTTGGTCCGGGGTGTCCATCTTCTCTTTACTCGCCAGGTTTTTCTTTTCATTTCCTGATACTCAATTCAAAAAGTCCATACAGTACAGCTACCCCTATTCTCAATCCGTATGTCCAATCAGCTGTATATCCAATCAAACGGTGATTAGACAACAATTAATTATTTCTCTCTAACGACTATAATATTGTACTGAAATCTCGGTAGGTAAGTTAGAGTACCTACTATTATCAACAAGTGTGATTTTGTAGATGTCCCCTATGAAAGAGTACCTATACATACAGTTTTATTATTACTGACTGATTGATTCCACTCCCGTCGGAATCAGACAATCGCCAAGACACCAATTTCCTAGGGTCGCCAATTGGTTGTGCACTCGCTGAATAAGAAAGGTGAATACAAGAGAGGTGTCCCCTTGGAGCAGAGAGAAAGAAAGGGAGAGACTGAGTGGGAGTCGGTGGAGACTAGGAAAAGAACGAGATAGGACACAGAGCGTCTATCTAGAAGCTAACGATAGAAAGAGACGTGGGATAACTGCGAAACATAAGAGAGGCAGAGAGAGAGAGAGAGAGAGAGAGAGAGAGAGAGAGAGAAAAGAAAAGCTAAAGAGAGTCGCGTCCTGCTGACAGGGGCGCGGCTCCTGATTGCTGTCGCATTGTGCAAGGACTCGCATCCTGGCGGGACCCCGGTATTGTCGCCAGCGATTCTGAATGCTATGAAAACTCAGCCCGATGATGTGGGAGGAACCGCGAAACGTAGCTCGTGGAAGAGTAAAATAAAAAATGAAAAAAAAAAAAAAATTAAAACCCTAGAGACAATGGGGTCAAGAGTACATACAGAGGTTCGAAGGAACGAAACACGCCTACGTCCTTCTGTCGAATTTTTGACTGGCCCCAATTTCATTCTGTCATTTATCACGTGGAGTAATCCTACTGTTTATCGTATCATATTGTGTCCCAATGGTATCGTTGTGGTATTGGGGTTAAAAATCCTATAGTAAACATACGCTCGGGTCATTTCCGAAGTTACGTCAGTCTGTCAAAACTCATGGAAATTGAAGTACGATTTTTCAAATGGTCTTACCGGATATTCCATTCCTATAGGAACGTCGATAATGGAGATTGTAGAATATCTAAGGGACCCTGAAGGTGGCTGTCGATCATGATGATGATGACGATGATGATGACGATGATGATGATGATGATGGCGGTGGTGGTTATAGGCAGGACAATCGAGGGCTGTCGAAAGTCCTGGAGGTTCCTTTTTTACCCTTACAGAAATTAACGCAAAGGGCGAGAACGGCTCCTGCCATTGTCCGGGTTCGCGACTTTCATTCTCAACCCCATTTCCATCCAGGCATCGAATGCGAAAAAAAATTCAGATGTCAAATCTTCATTTCCGCCTCACGGTTCAGCGACTTGGAAAAAGTACTTCCTGCCACCGGCTGGAAACTCGTTTCTTTTTCTGTACTCGTACCGAGACCCATCTTCGTCATCGACGAGTGCACGACGAACGAATAAAACTTCATCTCGTGTCACGTGGTCTTCATAACCTAAAAAATGAATGATTCTTAATCAATAACTAAAGTCATACGTAGTCACTGTATTTTCCTACCTTTTTCTTCTTTTACTCATCCTCGTTCACTCTAAGGAAGTTACACGCTCACTTGGCTCCCTCAGGAAAGTCCCGGTTAGCGGTCTTCCACCGGTACGACCAGACAACCGGAAGCTTTTATTGTTTTACAAGTTTACTGCTCCCGGTCGCTCCAGCTTGACCTTTCACGGTCCCAACTGATAGCATTTCTCCTTTAGACTTTACAGGATAGACCCTACTCCATTTCCTTCTTTTTTTTTCTCCACCCTGAAAAACACCCTCGTAATTTCACCTTCGTCTTTCACCGACCACCCTGTCCTCCTCCCTAGAGGTAGCGGTAGGTACACGCGTCCAGGTACAGTAAAACTGTAACCTCCATTTTTTTCTCTCTAAAATCACAAAATACCACTCCTTCCGGTACACCCACGTACATACCTATATCTATTAAGATGGTCAAGGTCCACTCCCAATATTTTAGGACTGGGTCTTATCGAGATGAACCTTTTAGGTTAGGTTAGACACTTTAACCATATTCCTACCTAACTCCTACTTCGACAATTACCAATGATCCAAGGGCACCCGGAACTACTAAAAGTATATATCTATGTGCTACCAAACTGTCACAAAGTATTGTTATGCTTATTGAAATCAGTCCCAGTAGCAGACCCAGTATTATAGTACACAGTTCAGCCACTAGGACACCATAAGCCCATCGTTGATGTCACTCCTGGAAGAGACAATCGATCAGAAGGTCGGTGGACCTTGACTGTGTCCACATTGTGCCTCCTTCTGTCGGTCTGCCTCTGTTCGTACGTATGTCTGTCTGTCTGTCTATCTGTCCAGCCCCGACCGTCCACGGATCCACCAGGGTACTTTAACGCGTGTCAGTCCACTCGTCCGTGCTCGACTGCGTATCATCCGGCAACACCATAGAAAGAAGGGGGAGAATAGTTAGGTAGATAGGCTAGAAGTAGTCGGCGTGAGCCATGAAATAAAATAACATGTAACCCTGAATGGATGAGAGCATCTGTGACTACTTTTTGTTGGCCCATGACCCAACATAGCACACAGCTACCCTTTGACTCCCGTCACGAACCGAGACCAAATCAGATGATTTCCGCCATCTTGATCAGAATAAGGTTAAAATACCTGAGTACAATTTGAGACCCACGAAGATTTTTGGGCTATGCTGTATCTTGGGAATAATTTATCACCTTATCGGTGAGGTTAGGTCGGCCTGGTACTTCGATGAGTAGTAGGTTTGCCTTCAGGATCCACCCCCTTCAATCCGGTTATAAATATTGATCTTCAAATGGAATATCCTTCGGGTAGGATGGATACAGTGATGGGTGTACTGTTGTATAGTATTAAGTCAGCCAGTCACCCAAAGCACCCAGCTAACCAGTTAGCCAGTCATCCAATGAACTCTCTGGCTAGGTAGGCTGGCAGTCAGCCTGAGTTTTGGTCTCTAGGGATTTTACGGGGTTTCTCTGTTTGCTCATCGATGATTGCGGTTAATTACGACACTGCCCGTCTGTTTGTATGTCAACTCAAGCTCAGGACTATGCTTATGGTGGTTATCATGGTGCTTTATGGTTTAACGATGTCCCATGGGAACAGGCCTCAGCTTCAAGTATAACATACACACGTATAATAATATCAAGAAGTGGACTTTTTGGTTAACATGGGAGTCGGTAAATATTTTTAGGGCTGAAGAATCATCATTTTTATCTAGGTGCGTCATTTTGATTTTATAACACGTGGTATAAGTCCGGCATCCCTTATTGAGAATACAAAGTCGTTACGTTACGACAAGACTTGGGAAGGGTGGTAAGGGGGTGTAGTAACGTTAAGAGAGAAATCGAGGGTGCAGAGGAGACGTAGAAAAGTGACGTAGCGAGAAGCCTCCCTCCCTTCTTAGTCTCAGTCTACCCAACCCCTATATATATATATATGCTTACCCCTTGGTAGTCTTACCCTTGGTGGATGTTCGGCGCGACATAGATATGCTTTTAGCTCGCGGGGGTGGAACGTTGCGTTTCCGCACACACGTGTACGCAAACGCGCTGTCGTACTGGATTTACGGGGTGAGTTTTTCTCTCTCTCTCTCTCTCTCTCTATGGTTAGGCCCTCTAATGGTAGAGGGGGTTGCTGTTAAGATGCAACCCTCCTTGGAGTATTAGACACTCTGGGGATGGTCCTAAGCGGGGTTGGTATCGTATACGAGTACCGCGTCTATGACTGTATTACTATATAGTAGCTAGTATTAAAAAATATTCTGACTACACTCACCCCTTGAGAATTTGTACTCGAGGACGTCAGAGGGTAGTGCATCCTTGGTATAGGTAGGTAGTAGGTATTGTCAAAGGGTCGCTGGCACAAAGTGCAACATGTTTCTCTTTTGGCGAGAGAGAAAAAAAAAGTATATGGGGTGACGCTAGTATTCCAACCCCCTGTATATACAAGGGGGGCACCTGTACCCCCAGACTGCAGGATCCATGAAGGCAAAAGCGGCTCGAGGATCGTGATTAAAGCATCAGCCACAATGGCCCTGGCGATGATGGGGTAGGAACTAGGAGGTCAGTATGGAGGTCGGGCTACACGCTCTAAGGGTAGTTCGACATTTGGTGTCATTGTCGTCAAAGAGGGAAGGTCCTACTCGGGTACGATACTTCGGCTCCCCGGCCGGTGTAATGCTGATTTAATCAGAATCCTCGAGCAGGGGGTTGACGGCGGTGGTTGCTCAAGCTGAATTCACTCACTATGCTCACCGGCCCTGGGCCATATGGCCGACATACACGACGATTATTACATTACGTATGTACCTTGGATCTGGAATAAATAATACTAGAAGGGGATGCTTTTGGACCCTGCAGTATACACGATAGACCAACACTTGACTCATATGTCTATACATAATATCGTAATTGTTATACGTGTTACGTACGTGACTGTCGTGGCTCGTTGCGCTTTTTCGAGCTGGATTAATCGAATTTATTATTTTCCTTTTGTTGGTATTACTCGGGGTCTCCCTGCCTGTCTACGTTCAATTCGTTCGTGCATTTTATTGGATGGATAATTTCTAGTGACTTTTCACAGTGGCTCGTCTTGTTCATAGTGATTATGTCACACGCGGTTGGTAACGCTGGGAACTGACAGCGTCTACGTTTTATGGTTACTGCGGTGAAGGAGCATCGACGAAAAGTGTTTGAGAAAACATAGATATGCGCGAAGTGGACGAAGTGGAATGAAGAAATGGCTAACCTTCTGTATCTGTGAGTCGTATCTGCCACGTCACTGACCCGGAGTGCTGTTCTCTCTTCTTTTGTCGATTTCATTCACTCTCCGCTTCCAACTCATCTTAACTCACTGCTCGTCAGGCCCCAAGAGCTTCTAATCTATCCAAGATCTAACATCGTTCCAGCTTATCTATGATCGAGGACTACGGTGGACTACTAATTTGAGGATTTAGTGAAAGTAAGACTTAAACACACTGTCTTTATCTCAGCTAAGAATTAGCCTTTCGGTAATGACTGTACCTTTGCAAATGGTTAGGTTCCGTAATGCTCTAGTACCACCATAGAATGCCATAGATCGGCATCATTCCTGTGCCTAAAACTGTTTAGATGCGTAAGTACGTATCGATAGAATTTCATGGTTAAATTTTTGTACACTTTTATTCATTCTATTTTTGAGGTTAACTACACTATATGCATGTATCGTACCGATCGTATTTATTTTCCGCAGACATTATTCCGCAATGCATTACCAATACTGCCAACCTAGTAAGGACATAATAGCGGGATGCACTTAGCGTTTCGCCACGGGAACCTCGGCGTATCGAATCTGTTAACAAACATACGGTCGATCATTTTCAACGATATGTGTGCATCATCTGGTCCCATTGTGAGACGAGCTCGAAGTATCCTGAACTGACGAAAACCGGATGCCGTGAGTCATCTAGTTTTATTCCCGGAAACTTTGGTGTTACCATGGTTACCGTTAAGTAAGTATAGTAATAATGTATTTAGTATTTATAGATTTTTTTGCTATATTATTTTTATTATTCTTGGTCATATTTGAACTACGTAGTCTGGGTATCCATGACACTTGGCGTATCGAGTATCCTTAAGGCGCCATTTACGAAAGTGTACTTGGCGTCGGTATAAGAGGTGTCTAAAATTCTCAGTCTGTGGTGGAGATGATAATATCGGTCTTCTCGATTTCATAGGGTAGCCGATGAGGAAGCTCCGGTTGTGCCGTACCGAGTGTCTCCGTGGGAGAGTGAACTGAACCAGTTGATGTATCCCTTGAGTGCGAGAGGGTGGCCACTGTGAGGGGATGCAAGTAATAACTCGACATTACGTCGTAATGCAGATCATATTCCCGATGGCGGGGGTGGTTTTGCGGTGAGAAAATTTTTCATCCCTGGTACCGTGAGAAGACACGATCCGCTTGATATGCTTTCCCAGAAGAGGGTGGATTCTGTTACCCAGTTTACCTGGGACAACCTGACAGGTTGACAATGAGCCATGGCTTCAGCGAGGAACGTAGAATAATATCAGACGACGGTACTACCTGTCAGCCAAAATTCTCTGCTAAAGTGTCCACCCCTTGACATGATAGTGAACCGAAGGGAAGAGGAAAAAAAAGTGCAGAATGATAAGTGTTCTATGGGACAAGGATCATTAATCTCCTATGTGCAGCTAGAGAAGATGCTCGAAGGGTCAAAGGGATATCACTTAGGTCAGTAAATGGGGATGATGGCGCTACTGTATGTACGGGGGGAGGAATGGGGATACAAAAAAATGAAACCACCCCACAGGAGGGGAGAGGTGGATAATAAAAATATTGATGGTCCACTTCCGGCCGCGGACAGGACAATCAACTAATTATTCAACGAACGACGTTCTACCGGATGTTCAGTGTGGATCCGTGGTCTTCCGGATACTCGAGTAGCCACTATTCTCTTCAGGATGACAACATGGGACAGAGTACGGGGTGGGTCCTGGTGTAGACTTGACAGAAGCTTCGTCCAGGTCCCATACGGTTTTGGGACTCTTCTATTGCTGCAGGATAGGGGAATGGACACGTGACGTCACGGTAACGTCAATTAGGCGTCGCGTGGCACAACGACGCCACGCGTCATTTGTCAGTGTCTTCGTGCGTGCAACAGTGAATATGTGGCTGACACGCACGCGCTTACGCATCAACCCTCTTCTTTTATTTCCGTCTATTATTATTATTATTATTATTATTATTATTATTTTATATAAAATACATGCATTCTTACCAGATGTCGCTGTGGATCCTGAAGATCTTCTTGGACCATTATGCCAATACTGTACTTGGTATTTTGGCCTGGTGATACCTTCTGCATCAGGATTACCAACTCAGGGTGCCAAGAAAGTGCTAGAACGTGTACTAGATGAAGGGTGGTAGATTCAGGACAATATCGGCTGATTGGAAGCCGCGTGGCAGCCCTGCCAATGAATTCGAGCGTGTAGCCACGTGTCGCGGGCGTCGCTTCCGTACTGTGGACGGTTGCGGACGCCCGACGACGTCCACCGGGACGCCCTATGGAAGTTGAAATTTTCCCTTGGCTAGATCCACCCTGTACGAGGTATCTACGGGAACACCCTTCGAGCTTGCTCTTTTGGCGAACCACTGGGAAAAGTCAGTGCGATAGCGGTAATGAATTAATTGCCGGGAGGCCGCGTGCCCGGAAGTCGAGCGATTGTCTTCGCTTCCTGTTTCTACCTCCATCTCAACCCCTGCTTCCTTTCTACACCCTCAGAGCCTTGTCCATCCCTTACCGCATACTTTGCTTTCTATGGCCTTCACGACTATTTCACTGTCTTTCCTATTTCCTATCCAGACCCATCGATTCTCATTGTTACAGATTTTATTTATGGACCACTTCGTAGTACTGGAGGCTGGATGATTTTCTTCGTTGCTCCAGTAGACCCAGGAGCTCAGGGCTGTTATGGAAAATCCTAAGATTATTTATAACATCAAACATCCTTAGACTGGAACCAAACTCACGTGTTTATACTCCAAACGACGTGGGGGTACATATGGATCAAAATTAGGTGGATAATGGCGCGAGGATGATTTTTCGAATTGGGCACAGCAGTCCTCACCGCTTATCAGCGGCACGATCTCTTATCAGATTCAGGGGGTGGAGTATGGATTCAGGGACGTAAATTCAGCGGGACTACTATGGGGCCAACTCTTACACCATATGGCCAAACGTGACAGCTGTCCTGATGATCACGTGCTCATCTCTTTGGCAGACTCATGCCGTGTTGTGCTACCTTGTGAATATTACAGTGTACATAATCAACCAACAATGAATATATATTAAAACCCTAGTCTCGCTATGATTCGACACTCTGGTATATCGATGGTCATGAACAGTGCCTATCATCGAGACAAAAAATAGATACGAAGAAAAAAATATCTCGCGTAGTCACATATGTAAGTCCTAGGTTATGTATGTACATACGTATACGCCGGGCATCGATAACGGAGATACCGATTGAAGCACGTGCTGCCACTATACACAGCGCCACTGATAAAAGCCTCTGACGCATTTTCTGTTTGCACTGATTAGCCCTTTCATCTCAGCAAACAAATCCTGAAAAAGTGACCAGGACTCCAAGTAAAACAAACCGCGCGGGGTAGATTAGGCAATTTACATGTATATATATATATATATATATATATATATAAAATATAAATATTATATAATATAACAAAAAAAGTCATTCAAACCGAATAGCAAGAAAAATCTGACCCACAAACGACAAGCTCGCATTTATCGTTTCACTGTGAAAGGGGGATGAAAAAAAAAAATATACCAAGATCGTATAGATTTTTCTGTAATATAAAATCGCGTGCAACGTGGTTTTCAACGTGCGACGTTAACGCGCCTAATTAGCCAAAGCCAACCCTTAACTTCATCGTTCTCATCCCTACCCATCAGCATGTACGGACTCATCCGTCCCCAACTCCTACGTTCACATACTAAACCAACCCCCTACGCGCGGCCAGTTAGTCAGTCATGCACGCGATACACGCATTGACTTCTCGACTGACTTTCCTGGCAGCCCTAATCGCCCGGTGCCATTTATTTAAATTACTTGGCGCATCTGATATATAAACTGCCTATATGCTATTACAAGGCTATACACACCAGTGTTATTATTACATTGCGTCAACTTCATCATCCCTCTGTAGTTTATTCTCTGCTCTGACTGCAGTGTAGGTTCTATTATTTTATCTAACTGGGACTGTCAGCTAATTAGCGGATGGACTTTTGTCAATTTTTTTTTCTACTATACTGCGTTAATGCATTGTAGTTGATATTAGTATTGTATGTATATATATATATAGATTGTGTGTATATATGCTACCGAGTGTATCTACTACTATTTCCTAACACGTTACTCGTACAGCAACAACATCCCTGAGGCCAAAGAGAGAAGGGGTTGAAAATGCACTGTGCTATCAGCTTATAGTTAGATTATGGGTAACAGTACGTGCGCAGGTCTTTGGGGTTAATTTCGTACGCGTGACCCCATGCGTAATGGATCCCTAATGCGAGCTCATGATTATTCCTCTTGTCTGTGACGGTACTTTTTATATGTCAGTATTACCTTTCACGAGCGTATACCTATATATAGGGGTGAGTTTATTTCCTCGAACACATTCGCCGGTAATTCCGAAGCTTTTAGCAGTTTCCCGATGTGACACGCGTTGGATCAATTTCCCATTAAATTATTTCGATTTCACGCGAACAAGAGAGATAGAGAGTAGCAGGGATGATACCGTGCGAGAAAAACGTTATTAAGCGCTGTTACCATGGATACAGGCGAAATTGAGATGAAAAATAAAATCTGTCAATTCGGACAAATGTATTGTTCAATGTTATTCTTATTAGCCAGTCGCATCGTGCAATTTTGATAATTATTTTTTTTAAGGGTTCAAGTAACGCCGCTACTTCAGGATCATCCGGAACTCCAAATTTTGGCCTCCTTCGAAAATATTCCCAAAGCAGACGCGAGGATCCACAGCTGTTCAAAGCTGCGGATTCGCAGGCGGACGCACCGACGCCAACGCCGGTCTCCACCCTGGCACAATATTGACTCTTCGGGGGGTAAATATTTATTTTTTTATGGCCACCAACTTATTCGTGGCTCTGCCTTTGTCGGGAAATCGGCTAAAGGGTACTACTACTTTTCAGCTCTCTCACACTGCTCAACCTACTCCAGTCGTATTTCTACTTTCTCCATCTGCATCCGTAAGGAGCATAGAAGCCAAGATTATTGTTGAGTATATGAAGTGAAGAGAGGAGACTAACTAATACGTCAGTGATGAGCATCGCGCATGCGCGGATAGTTAAAAGAAACAAAAGGACCATTCTCGACGGGGTCAAAGAGGCGCCGTGTCGATGCAAAGAAAAAAAAAAAGGAGACGAGAGCAAAAAGCCATTGCTCGTAGAATTAATTTGACATTGGAAGGTGGCAGCTCTTAGCGAGGCTGACGAAGCTCAATTGTGGTCGGCGAAGCATTGTTTTCCTTTTATTTCACCCCGCGTACACATCTGAATTTCTCCGTGCTGTAATTTCTTTTTTTTTTCTCCTTCTTTTCCCCACAAACTTTTTCCTTTTTCACTCTCTTCCTTTTTTTCAGCGAACCAGCAACTCCTCTTGTGGTCTCGCTCCGATGCGCTAAGTGGCCCTCTTCCATTTAATGACAGGCCGGCCTTGTGCCCTTCTTCGATTCACCTCGCTACTCCACTGCTATTCTCATTTCTATTCAGTGAGAACTTGCAGGATATATTCTCACGTGTTACTCCATGTGCGATTACACTGTGTCTACATTCCATTGACCATGTTCATCGTTCTGCACATTAGTTTGCAGCGTCGTATCTGCAGGAATCTGCATACCTGTAGATGGGTATTGAAATAAAGTGAGTTAATTCAAAATCAGTAATAATAATAATTAATACGAAATATCAATACCACATACTTATATGATTTTCCTTCTTTTTTAGGTACCAGCAAACCTGAGGACGTGATGCAAGCACGAGGATCAAGGATCAAAGAAGAAGGCGATAGTAGAGGAAGGAGGTGACAAGGGATCTAGGGCTCTATTATGTCCTCAGAATGCAGGTGTCGGACTGACTCGACAGGACGAAAGATCCTTCGAGAGCCAGTGAAGAAGCGGTCATCCCACCCCAGATCAAAGATTGACGCCGCTGATCTCAGATGCCATACTGGACCATCTAGTAGTATTACATACTACCGTACACAGTAATAGGTGCTATTATGGACGTCGTTGGAGCAGCCATCAGATCCAGACACTTGATCCACTTCCTGTGCTAGCAGCATACCAATGGATCCTGAAAAGATTAATGAGTTAATAAGAATCTGCCAAGTGGTCCTGAGCTTGTATAGTTGAAATTAGCATGCTCAGTCGAGATAGATATTTATTGTCAATTGATCAATATGCTGGATGGTATGAAAGAGATGAAAATATAGATCAGTTAGGATGTTCATATGATAGAGGGGAAAAAAAATGGCGCTGGGTATTACATATGTCCATACGTTACTCTAGGTAGAGATTCTCAGGGTAGCAAGGTGGGTACGGAGTCCGAGGTTCTGTATAACGTAAAGCGACATGGCAGAGACTTGCGCGTAAGCGTCCTATTGATTTCCTGTGTAGCCCAGACCTGGAGGGTGTTAGGGACTCTCATCCTGAGGGTAGTGCGTCCTATAGGTAGTGAAGTTGGTATACAGTACTGAGCAACGAATCAGAATTCAGGTGGTGCTTCTGTCATGGCCGACAATTCTGCCTATAAGCGATGAGATGGGATCATACAAAAATCCCAATCACCTTCAAGCAGTTTGGACCAAGTAGACAAATCTTGAATACTCAGGAACATATGGATCCACTGATCTTGTAATCGACCTCAGATCTTAGTGGTCCAATCAGGCTACAGACATGTACATATAGCTTCTTGATGTCCCTGTGGATGCAGTGCTGAACACGTTTTACAAGATGTTAACCAGTTTGAATGTTCTAAAGGGTAGGTACCTATGGGATGCTGATGGGTGGTGGACCAGGGTCTTTTACTATACGTGGAACAAAAAATTGGGACACATCAGGAACCCAGTCTCGAAACACTGGGTTATGGTCCATAGTGGGACCACATAGAATGAGAGAAAGTGATGGGATGGGTTAGAGAGGTTATGGAGGGAGATCTTGTGAGGTAAGAGAGCGAGGCGGCTAGAGAGAGTAAGAGAGTAAGGGATGCCATGAGCGGACTGAGGGCCTTCATGGGGAGAAGCTTTTAGCCGGGCTAGATGGTGCCGAGATAACGGCGCACCGAAGTGCAGAGTGCGCCACAGTAGTAGTGGACTTGTATGTTTCTATACTGTACGGACTTGTAGTACGGCAATGTTTGACTTGCTTACCGGAGAACGCACCTTTGTCAGACTGAGTATCAAATCGGATAGACAACAGGAGAAATAAGAAGAATAGCGAAAGGACCACGTAGTATAAGTCGAAGTAGAGTGAAATGTATTTGAATAATATTTTTTCATTTTTTTTTTTTTTTATTAATTTTTATCAAAAAATCTCTAAATTTTGAAAGAAATTATATTCCAAGTACCGTTACTATCCCTTGGGTAATACTGGTATTTATGACCGAGTTTTCTGCACCATTTAGCAAACTCTGTCGTGTAGATATGTAAGTAGAGGGTATTCCGGTTAGCGTAAGCCTCAGGTGAACCGAGTACCTAGCTAGTTCCCTAGGGTGTAATAATTGATAAGGCTAATGAGGGTAGCCAGGTATGCAGGAAGTAAGGAAATACGTAAATAAAGTAACCGGGCGTAGGTAACTACGAGTAACGAGGTAAGCTAGTACGTAAGTAAGGGTAGGTATAGATAAAGGGAGGTAAAGGGTCTGTGGGGATGCTTACAGGTAGTACCATAAATTCCAAAATGGTTATAAGTATCCGCAATATTTTGATCGGAGAGATTTGCGTGGCCGGAATTGTCGTCATTGAGATGCCAATCATTGGTTAAGTCCAGAAGCGGTAAAGGCAGAGGTACAAAAAAGGGGGTTGTTGTTGGGGCCTTACGTGAGCAGACTGTAAAAGAGTCCTCTGTAGGACTTTAAGGGTTGTCGAGGAGTACTAATAGTAGCAGTATACATATACTAGTAGCTGGGCCCGATATTACTAGCGATGACGATGGTGTAGTATTTTTTGGGCCCGTATCGCCTATCTGCGAGGTAAAGGTTAAGTACGCATCGCGAGTCCTGGCGCCAGGCTTTATGATCTCGTCCTTCCGTCCTGCAGGTAGCAGAAGCGCGGGACTTTTACTGCGATAATCCTCGGGCCCAGTACGGCAAACAAGGGCGCGATGCTCTTTGGGCCCCGCGGGGTCTTGATTTTTATTTGGTTAATTTTACGGGGGCTCCTGTAGAAACACGGAGGAGCTTAGAACAAAAGGGAGGATAAAAATTTGTTCCTATAGAGTCAGTCTACGGTTCCGCTTGTCAAAATCACGGGGACTTAAGGCCCATATATAACAGAACCAGCGTGGTGTTTGATGCGGGTCTCTTGGTCTGTTTTTACCTCACTGGCATATCAGAGGGGATAGATCAGCCGTCGAAAATCTTCGACGGGCCCAAAAAAATTTGTATCGCGAGAATTCTCTCTCCTCCGTTGTAGCATAAGGTTGCTACTAGGTACCGCAAAGAGAGCATTCATAAAGAAGGAAAAATATCCAATCTTCCTCGTGACAATGCTAATCCATCTATTTCTCATTCTGGGCCAGTGCTTGTAACTCCAAGGGCCTTAATCCGGTCCGCTTGACCAGAATAGCTTGGAATCGATCGTCACGCAAGGCTGCCTTACAACATTGCTTCACGGATGTGCATAGGTCTAACGCCAGAGAGGGTGTTTCGCGTGTAGTCTCCATTTTTGTTGGGTCCTACTTTTACTCCCGCTACTTTTTTCTCAGCACCTTTTTTCTCTCATTCATCCTACTTCTACCTCATCCCTTTTTCCTAAATCCGCTAAAACTTCCCGACAGCCGCTATATGTATACACACGCATTGGCACATATGTATATATAACGGTAGATGTTAGACGCCGCAAGGCCTAAGATGAAATGGGATGGCGTAGAAAACAGGGGCCTTACAGAGTAGAAGAGGGCCTCTTAAGCGGCTCAGCGTATACCAGTGAAAAGCCGACAAAGCTATCAGCACCGAATGCATATTGCTAAGGCAGATGCTCTGCTTTGAGTGTCGAGACTTCTCGAGTGCCGCCATGTGACACGCGAAGTTCTCTCGTAACACGGTAGAGCCGTCGATGACTTCTGATCAGGCCCAAAAAATGAAATTTTGGGTCCGTCAACTTGCCCTAGCAAGCCTCTCTTCGATCAGGTGCAATAATGAAACGTAAGACCAAACGATAAAAAAAAAAGTGTCAAGCTGACAAATTTTTCATAGGACCCAAATCTCTACGGGCCCTTTGACAACAGACACGCGACATCCGTATTCTCCATTATTTGTCTATCAGTACAAAAGACATATGGACCAGGTACACGTGACTAAGTTTCTCCGAATAAAACTTTCCACCCATACAGTGATCCCCATTAGTCATTCTATCCCAATGAATTATTGCAAGATAAGTCCCAAAGAGCATGTCCCCTACCAAACTTAAATCAACTCTCGGAACAAGGCCCCGAAAACTCAGTCCCACTTACAATCCCCTACATATTTTCTTTCTTGCTCCCATTCAAATTCAGACGCTACGGTGTCACTTATGTCGATGAGAATTCGTATAGGGGGACCACCGACTGGAGTATCGTCGTTCCTGGACGTCAAAGAGTGGTCTTCGGCGAGAGGCCTGAAGAGAGCGCGAGGGTTAGAGAAGCGAAATCGATTAGGGAGTCGGCCATTTTGTTGCTGGATCCATGGGCTGATCCAATGAGAATCCGCGGAGGCGTGGAGGCCAACACGAGGCGTGGTGGGTTCTCTACTCGCAGGGGCTCTACTCGAATCTCACCTAAGTTGATGCTGGTAGTGGGAGAAAAATAATTGAGAAGTGGGGATAAACGTAGTGGGGATCCGGTACGATACAGCGAGGAAAGTCAGTGCCTCTCCGGGCCCCGTGTTGTCGACGTCGTGAGTGTTGATTTTCTTCGTGGTTTACCGGTCGCTTCAAAAGTAACCAGATTATCATTGGGTCTCTTGCATATATATATATATATATATATATAGACACGCACACGAATATATATATGTATAGATACATATATTTTTGTTCACTTGTACGTACAGACCCAAAATTTTAAATGGCAACGACACACGCAACATATGTATATATTTATATTTGTGTACCTACATGTATATACGATACGTAACGTGAATTATGTTCTATTGTGTCGTGACACGAAGACGTTAATGGATTATAACACAAAGAGAGTGACAGCTGCATCTTACTACTACACAAAAATCCTGTCGCTACTCGGATACGTTCTTTTAATTTATTATCAAGGATCGTAGGCTCGTATGTACCTTAAAAAATTGGCGTCCAGGGGCCAGAGTGCAATTTGAAAAAATGCAATCCTTTTATAACGGTGACTTATCAGACTGTTCGAATCTCTTGTATTTATGATTGGAACTCGTTTTCTACTGTCTGACAATGGTATCATGTATTCTTGATGGGACCAAGTGAAGTACGTCAAGATACACAATTTTTCTTAAGGAAGATCACGACCAAGTGGGTCCAGACACTATTGTGATGGTTCGGTAGATCAATGTCGAGATCATCAATTGATTATTGATCTTGCAGCTGTCCTTCATCACGATCAAGAAAGGATGAGGATCCTTGTAGAAATTGCAAGAAAGTGCAACGAGAAACGGTCGCGATTTTAAGTCTCGTCGATCTGGATGAACGTTGGGTTGGATCGTGTGGTGAGCCGATAGTGATTGCGGTCAGGACCGGTGAGCACGTCCTTGTTTTTCTTGACGGTGTGAAAAAGTCACCTGCGGTGGCGGAGTATAAGGCAATCAAAAGTAGGAGGAATCCGTCAAGATTGCTCGAAAGTCGTGCGAGATCCGCAGAGTCGGACGAGCTGCAGAGATTGGGGGTTCCAGCGTGATGCAGCGGGCGGGCCCCGGCGGCGGGCCCGGGCCCCTAGGACTTCAGGGCCCACATAGGTCCCTGAAGATCTCGCCCGTCAAGATCCAGGACGAGTGTGGCAATCCTATGTCACAAAGTATGTATTAGTATAAAATTTAATCATTTTTATATAGCTTATTGAATAACATTGCAAATACCTTCCGACGGTCCCAAAATTTCTTCACTTTCAGACTAATCAGGCCCCGTAGTTACCGAAGCTCTCGTGACTCCTTTCGCGCATTGCACGATGGGTTATGACGCTAAGAGAATTCTTGAAGTGTAGCGTATACGAAGTTGGACTCTTTTCATATTTTTGTGAATGAAAGACTTCACTGGATTTGGAAAAGAAACAAAAACGTGACCATTGCACTCGAAAAGCTTGGACCTAGTCAGCCATTATCGTGAAACATGTTAACTAGGCGTAATCACGTATTTGCTACTAGTCACAATACCATAATTCACGTGAGCCTTAGGTGCGATACGTTTACAAGATAAAGATCCTAGTAAAACGAAATTCATATACTGTTTGGGACTTACGATAGGCCCAGAATATGTATAACACTAGACCATGGTGTTTAGCGTAAGGTAACTAGTGGCCGACGTAACGAGGCGTAACGTGACAACAATGGGCCAATAGTGAGTACGGGAGACTTCAACGGGCTGGAAAATAGGGGATGATTCTTTGAACGTCTGTAATCGGTGATATTTTCTATAACGAAAAAGTCAACCCCTCCGCTGTGCGAATGGGTGCCGTTATTTTAGACGGACAACTAAGTATGAATTCAGTCCGGTGTAAATAGATTGGTCCATTAGGAACAATTACCACCCTGCTTCGTTGTAGAATAGTTCGTCATTGCGTTACATCCCTTACGAGCGTGCATGGATATTTATAACGACTATTATTCACCCCCGCAATCTTAATACACCCTTGAGTGAATCACGGGCCCATTTTCTGGGCCGCGCGCGATCGCCGAGAGCCGGCGGAGTTTAATCAGGCAAAGTGCCCGATCGAAGTTGACCAAGGGTTTGGCACGGGGGGTGGTTAGGTGATTTAGTTTTTGGCCACTGTGAGGGAGGGTGAAATTGGCAAGAGGGTAGCTACGGGTTGATGGCGTTGGTATGGCGGTATGGTGGTGCTGCCACTGTTGGAGGTGGATAGACGAGAAAGCATGGTCCTGGCTGTGGGGATGATTTCGGTATATATCCACCCCCTTAGAAATCATCAGCCGATTAGAGTGCAGATGTTCTCATCCGGAGATTATGAGTCTTCTCTCTCACTCTGAATCTCTTGCCCCGTGCATAGTTACCCCTCGGCTACCTTCTGCCACCCTTAACTCCCTCGGAGGGTGTCTCCCTAGACTCCTCGGGGGTGGTTACGATCGAATTATCGCGAGTGTTTGCGGAGCGGCGGCATGCAATTGAATTAGGCCTACGCTTTCCGTAGGCTCTTTTCCTACGAGTCACATGCACGCCTTCGCGCACACACACTCATGAAATTGTCTTTGCATCCACCAGGGCGCACTCATCCCCTATACACAACCCCAAGACATTTGGGTGCTTGGTATTGATGACAAATAAATTTAACCTCTAAGCGCAGAGAAACGGGTACGTCCATGTCACACAGTGTCCAAGGATGGTAAATTTTGTTCAATAGGGAACAGAGTTACGTGGTTCATGTGGAGTCACTTTTAGTGTATGGAGCAACGCATAGGCTTGGACAATTAGTAACTAACATTTGAGATACTTGAAAAATAGATGTACACTTCCGGGTGTGACTTTTTAGAAATCAGTCAAAGGACCCAATACGTCATCCATGAAGTAGCAGGCATAGGTGAGTCATTCAGACTGGTCAGGCCCCGAACTACTTGGTGAAGAAGAAACTGATCCTAACTAACGTAAGACAGTCTGGGTCCTAGTCGGGCACTAACGATGGTCAACGGAGGCTATCGATGTCCTCTGGGTCCTGGCGCCAGGACCCGGGGCCCTTTACAAGCAGTTGGGCCCGTGGCGCCTTCTGGACTTTTTCCAGTCATAAAACCCTTGGTCGTCTTCGTTCACTTTTTCTCTCTCTCTCTCTCTCTCTCTCTCTCTTCTCTTCCTTTTTTTCTCTTTCATCTTCTCTCTTTCTCTTCGCCTCTGTCACGTCTTTAGCACTTCCTGCGTCTGACCCAATTCATCAGGCAGTGCCAATTTATTTGTCAATTTCAAATTCTGTCACGCCACATCATCGGTGATGACTAAATCACCAAAGGTATAAATTTCCTCAAAAAATCCATTGAGTGATCCATCTTCTTATCAATAAAGACGTATCATCTTCCAAATTCTCTGAACTCTTCCCTGCTGTAGGTATAAACTTTCCTTTTTGTTCAGATTCTATAAACTCGTATATATCACAGTAGTCCCAATGTCCAGTGCGTTACCATTCGGCCATGGGTGATCGAGATGAAGGTGGAAGGTGGAAGGAAATGAGGATCAAGGATCAAGGAGCAAGAAGGTGAAGTCCACGGAATTAGAACCTGCTCTTGGGCGACGCTTGGGCGCCTTGTGGACGCGAAGGAATGCCGGTTGCTGATAAAAGAGCCGCTCGAACACCTACATAAATTTACAGGGATATCCGAGGACGGGCTTTCGTTCATTTAGTGGTACAACCTAAATTTAGTACGGCTATCTGCCGACTATGTGGCGCTCTACTTCTCTTCCTCTGACTGCACGTGTGTATGTGTACATCTTACATGCTCGCTCCGCCTGGCGTCGTTCGATTTCATTTTTGTCAAATTCGAACTGGACCTCCCTTAAGTCAGTAGTCAATTGGCGTCTCTCCCTGGCATCGGTCTCGGGCTTTCTCGTATGTACACTTAAGGGTTTCAGGCGTCGCGGCACCTCGCCCATTTTCAGAACATGGGTCCCGTGGTCCGCCTCTTTCTCGGATCCTTGGATTCCATACCCTTTCTTGTTCCTGATAAGAAATCCCAAAAAAAGGTTAGATACAGGTTAGGTTAGGTCTTAAGTATCCTACTTCGCTTAGTATAGGGAGGAGTTCTTTGTTTGTAAGTAAGTATAGGATGGTAGCTCTGACTACAAGAATATAATATAATATATAATATCACCTATCATTGATGATTCTTGATGATGATGAATTTTTACTGATACAGGTATTGACATTCTTGTAAGATATGTCGGATCCCTGGAATCTTGGTACTGTCAGACGCGAATTCTTCGCGAGGACCTCATACCTTGTTCAAGGTATCGCATAGGAACGGTCGAAATGGAAATGGAGATAAAAAGGTTAAATAATTAGCGAAGGTGTTAATGAAATACCAGTGGAACGCGTGGGACACCCAGTCGGCTTCTCTGAACTGCCAACACCAGACATCCTCGACACGCGGCCCGGCGCCGTTCCCTAACCTCTTTCTTCTTTCTTTCTTCCTCTCACTTATTTTCCGTCCTCTTCTCCTTCTTTTTTCTTCCACACATTAACGCTCCCTGGATACTTACAAAAAAAGGTCCCGTACTATCTAACCCATACTGGAACACTGGAGCTGTACGTGTACTAATCCACTGCACTCATCCCATGAGAACTTCTGTCTCTATTCCTGGATGAGATCCTCAGGCGGGATCACACACATCGTTGACGTAGCTGAGGACAGGAGCAATAAATTTTGAGTATTAATTATAATAAATTTTGGACATTTTTCTAAGGTCGGACTCTATTTTGGTAGAAGGCTCTGTGCATTGAGATCGATTAGAAATTGGCAAAGAAGATGGCGAGGGAGGGTGACGCGGTGCCATCTTGTGTAATTCCGTAGAACGAGAGGGAAAGTTCATAAATATTTAAATGGCACGTTGTGTCCTTAACTTACACAAAAAAGTTTCTTTGACTGAGTCCTTGGATCGGAACGAGGTCCTCGCAACATAAGCATTGACTGTACCTGGTGGAATCGAAGAAAGAATAACAGCGTACAGGATCAGGATCAGGATCGGCTAGGTACATACCTGATCATCAGGTACATGCCTATACGTTATGCATGGCGTACACACCTCTATGGGGCCCCCATGACCAGCTACGGAGATACGAGGCGAGCTGGATGTCGTTGGAAGCTAATGGGACGCCGCCGACACTCTCGAACTGTCTTTGATCCTAGCCGCTTCTGACCCTTTAACTTCTCCCACCATGCAGTACAGCAGGCCCCTTTGAACGGGCCCAACTTGCCCCTTCTTCCTCTGAGCTTCTTAGGCTGCATACACTTATGGTCCAGGTCTTATAAGGTCTCTGGAAGAGATTGCAATTTAAATAAGACTGAATTTCTGTGATTTATTTTGGGACTTACAGCATCTTGTCGATAGGACCCAATCTTCCTTTTGAATATCTCGCGCGGGAAGGTGACTTAAATTTAAATCTTCTAAGCTCAGTACGGCTGTATAATTTGATCCATGTGCGTTTGGTAGATGTCAGCTGGACTGTGTTTTTGATAATTGATTTTGTTTTGGGCCTTATTACAAATACAAATTGATTGAGAACCTTTGTTGGAGCGGGTGTTACCTAAGCATTGATTGGTCCCTTTTACCTAAGACACGCCTCTCATAGCCACGCCTACGCTCTACCGGTACAGGCGTGATTCGCAGCAGAGATTGGCTTGAATCCCCCGTCCTGGTTCTGCATTTCACTCACACGAGTACTCGACCAACCGCAGGGTGTTCTGCCAGCCCTTTCTGTCATAGTTAATCACCAATATGGTCACGCCTATATTTTGGAGAAAAATCTGTTGGAAAAAATACATTTTTTTCTTCCATCAACACTTCTTTCAATGCAGTTTGAGCGCTCTTCGGTTTAATTGAAAGTCCCATTTGAGTAACTACTTCAGAGTTTTCTTTATATAAAATAAACATTTATTACCTCATCAATTCCACGGGATTATTAATCCACTCTGTGCCATCCAATTATTCTTCATTATGAATGATCTCACTTTTCTCAAATTACAAATATTTAACGGTATCCTCTTTTTTTTTTCTTTTCAGAAGCTAGCAGCTCCCTATGCGTGGGTTGTGGTAGCATAATTCATGATCAGTGGATCCTAAGGGTTGCACCAGATCTTGAATGGCATGCGTCGTGTCTCAAATGTGCCGAATGCCAGCAGTTCCTTGACGAGACTTGCACGTGCTTTGTGCGCGACGGCAAGACGTATTGCAGACGCGACTACGTCAGGTAAGCTTCTCGACCTGAAAGTTTATAAAATTTGACAGATTAATAAAAATATTGTTCACGTAATGCTAAGTGGTGTAAAAGGAAAGCGAAGTTTTGACAATAAAAGAAAAATGTGACCTCCAGGAATTTTTCACTCTGGTCCCATCTACGGACCAATATAGAAAGGGCTACTGACAGCAAGTTTTAACAGTTTGACATAATGTTTATTTGAATGGATCCATCTAACGCGAGAATGAGCCTCGAAAAAAGCATCCTGACGCGAGCATCCGGTTCTACCGATGTCTCAACTCCGTCCCTCTCCTTCCTTCTTTCTCCCTTCTCTCTCTATCTCTCGCACTCATTAGACTCTGGTTTCTGATTTCTGGTCCCTAGGTCGAACGTGAGTTACTAACTAAGCCAACAGAACGGGGATGACACGTTTGTTGCTCCTGTCATGTCAACCTGTCACACTTGACGATTAAATAATCGGCGTGGGTGTTCCTGCTTTGCCCACCCACGTGCTACTGCCTGATCCTATTTTTGATCATTGCCAAATTCCCATCTTGCTCTCCTCACTGGGTCCTAGTCTCATTTCTCTTTCTCTTGACTTTTGCTTCCTCCAGGAACCCGTGACACGTTTCTTCTCTTTCCTTTCTATTTTGCATGACCCTGCGAATCAACAGGAAATTTGAGTCACGTAATATTAACGATACGTTATCGCATGGACGAGTCATTATTGGAAATAATGAGAAACATAAAAAAAAAAAAGATATAATAGTTACCTACGTCTCGTACAATTACCAAACGTCAAATTAGCTGTTAATTATTGTCCAATACACCTCTTGTCTAATCTAACGTGACGTTTATTGTCTTACGTTATTTCCGTTAATTATCCTCGCTTTTAATTGTAATTCATAAATGCTTATCCAACACACTGAACTCTACTTTCAGGCTGTTCGGTACCAAGTGCGACAAGTGCAGTCAATCCTTCAGCAAGAATGACTTCGTGATGCGCGCCAAAACGAAAATCTATCATATCGACTGCTTCCGGTGCTCGGCCTGTATGCGAAAGCTCGTGCCAGGTGACGAATTTGCCCTGAGACACGACGGTCTCTTCTGCAGACTGGACCACGACGTTCTCGAGGGTGGTAAACTCTGTTCGGGTCCTGGCGCCGTACCTGGGAATGAAAACAACAACAACGCCTCGTTAACGAACAACAATAACCATTTGCATCCAAACGACGGTTCAATGTCCGGTGAGAGAACGTACCTTCATCCAATACTGTATCCTAGTAGCCTACAAGAGGCTCGCGTATTTCCAAATTAGGCATCGACAGAACATCTACTGGTCATCTGTCAGATAATTCATGGATAAACGTTAGTCCACTTGACACCTCTCTGATCCTGAAATTACGATATTATCCAGTTGGATTAACATTGTCAAATACAATCTGCGTTATATTATCTTAGGATAGGCTGCTTGTACTTAGGTGCTGATAATTGCTCTACCCCGTTATGGGGATGATAAAGGATTGACCAGCATACAGCGAGCATCGAGAACAGGGATCAGAAATAGGATATAGCACGTGTGAAGCCCTGGATTACTTTGGCTTTGTCCACGCCGCCTAAATATTCCACTAGATGACCACCCCAAACACACTTCAGAAACCCTTCTGTAGATCCCTTTGAGTCTAGGCGCTGCGTTATTCAAGTGGTTTCTCCTCCTTCTCCGCGTGGAGGAAGAGTGAGATATTTTTTCAAGGGATGAAACGGATCCTGGTGACATCTTTAGTCTTGCTTCAATTTCCTGAAATCAATAATCATAGTTACTTTCATCTGTCAAATTGTCAGGGGTTCTTTTTACACGTGGCACGAATACCTTGTTGCATGTATTTCTAGTATATGTCACGTGGTACAGGTAAACCTACCCCTTTCAACACGGTAGCAGCTCTTGCGGGATTTTTATTACTCGAACGTGCGCAGCGGGGAGGAGGATTGTAAAACTGAAAGGGAGATAGAAAAGAAATAGAAATAGGAAGAAAAGAACGTAAATCCAGTGGACAGGGCCGTAAGCAGGAGGTGTCAAATGTAACACCACCCTGTCAACTACCGTCGCACACAGAGACACGTGACTTTTTTCTCATTTTCCATTTTCTATTCATGCATCATGTACCGTACGCTATCCCCCATCTTTCTTTATCTGTTTGTTCGATATTTTTTAACTGTATCTATTTTTTTAAAAATTATTTCATTCAAAGCCACCATGTGCTTACGCTACGTATGTCGCCGGGGTGTGGCCGCAGCTTGGTTCTCGAAATTTCGAGATTTTTTAACAATAAGGGAATTTCGTGATTGCTTAACCGGACAATCTTAAATCAAAGACGACTATCGCGCACGGGCGATTGACGAACTAATGGGCTATTCGATTCCCTACGATTTTCGTGGACACGATTACTCATCGATTACAGAAATCTTATCGATCGTATCGTTAGTTCGAGAAATGAGAATCGATTAATCGACAATTTTGACTATTGCTCGATCGTTCAGTGATTTGATTCTTTTTTGAGTATCGCAGATAAAACGACTATAGATACGAAGGAAAAGTCTCACGTTACAATTCGGATATAGACGCACGATATTCGATTGTTATCAGTACATTGATACACGTAGGAACACAGAATTTTCGTGGAATTTGTCTAGATAGCCCTTTTTTTTTCACTCTAAATAACGACTCTGCAATCATTTTTATTCCTGGAATTGCACGATGGATTTATCGCTGACGGATAAACAATTAAGGTTTGACAATTATTATCGGCCGATAACCCATACAGATTTCACACGGAATCCTCGTATTGATTTATCAACTACGTGGACTTTGTGAGCCAGCGCGCTCGACGATTGCGTTAGAATTCTTTTAGAGAGGAATTTTTCATGTGAAAATTTACCCTCGGGTAATTCAATACTTAAAACACGTTGAATTACTAATTATACTTGTAACAATTAGACATCTGTCCCTTTCACTTTTGTACTGGAGATAGAAAAATTGTCAAAGTGCGAGGAGGATAGATTATAGGTAAAGGAATCTCAAAAATTCAAAGTCTCTCTTACCATCTGGGTCCTACGTGCCTTTAGATAAATCATAGAGATTTCTTTCTTGGGAATTCTTGGTATATACCCCAAAATTAGTACTGCCCAATGAATTGAGCCTCCTAAATAGATCAGTAAATTGCAACTTGATTTTGACTTTTGGAAATGTCAGTTACACCATCTCTCCTTCTCTCTAGGTCCCTCGCTCTCTCTCTCTCTCTCTCTCTCTCTCTCTCTCTCTCTCTCTCTCTCTACTACTTATAGTCATTTGCTCGTTATTCTTTTATACTTTTTGGGATCTTCTGTATATGTATATACAGCTAATACGCGGCAGTGGTAAAAGGGCTCATGAGAGTATAGAGTTCTTTCCCGTGACCGGTGTCCATATATATCTACGTATGCGGTTCCTCATCGGATTCTGGGACCGTTTTGTTTGCTTAGGACACAAAAATAGGCTCTGGATTTCGTTTGCTTCCCGGTTAGCCTTCCGTTTCAAACCTGGCGAGCGGTACCATTGTTTTTTCATTTTGTCCTTTTGCTTTCTGAGCGGCGCATACAAGGGATGTATGTACATACATCAAATAACGAAGGGAATCTCAGAGGAGAAGCACTGTATAACAATGTCCAGGTTCCACGGGATCCTGGGGGCAGAGATAAAGGAGATGAGATACGCTCCATTAAGTCGAGTTACTTCTAATCTTTGTCTAATGTAAATAACACTGCTGCATCTGCTTACCGATTGCATTAAGCAAGCGTGGCTACACGATACGCTCGTGCGAATTTACATGTAATCGCTCGTCCTGTAATCCCTGTTGTAGATTCCGGATCGGAGAGCGGATCTCATAAGGCTGGCGTCGGTGGCGCTCGTGGTACCGGAAGTCACAAAGGCGGCGGCGGTTCCGACGGCAAGCCGACACGCGTACGCACAGTGCTCAACGAGAAACAATTGCACACACTGAGAACGTGTTACGCAGCGAATCCGCGACCTGACGCGCTGATGAAGGAGCAGCTGGTCGAGATGACTGGGTTGAGTCCTCGGGTGATAAGGGTCTGGTTCCAGAACAAGAGATGCAAGGACAAGAAAAAGACCATCGCCATGAAGCAGCAGATGCAGCAAGAAAAGGTAATTAATTTGGAGTAGACATTAAATCTGTAAAAAAAGAAATGGATGCTGTAGTAAGGCTATGGATTTATGCATATGTGTCTGAGTACTCACATAGATGTGTCCAAGGTGCAACCAGCTAACGGTACGAAGTATTTCCCGTTGCAGGACGGGAGGAAGTTAGGATTCGGTGGAATGCATGGGATTCCTATGGTGGCCAGTAGCCCGGTACGCCATGAGAGTCCAATTGGTATGACGCCATTAGAAGTTCATGCTTATCAACCACCCTGGAAGGCGTTATCCGACTTCGCCCTTAACACGGATCTGGATCGACTGGACCCGAACGCACCCTCGTTTCATCATCTGGTCTCGCAGGTCAGATAAATCTCCTCGTCAGGAATTGCTCTTGATAACGTGGACAGTTTGGATATTGAAGATCGCCTGTAGAGCTGGTGGACTTAAAAAAACAAAACCAAAATGGCCTTTACAGATGCATGGTTACGATCTTCATGGCGCACCGCCGCCTCAGCTACCACCGCCTGGCATGCTAGGGGGTCCGATGAATGATGGTGGTGGGGGTGGAGGTCCTTTACCACCTCCTGGGGCCCACCATCAAGGTGGTGGAGGTGGGCCAGACATGGGCCAGCATCCGGACAGCACCGACAGCTACGTAACTTATTTGGAAAGCGACAGCGACTCCCTTCATCACGACACCGGAAGTCCATAGTACAGTATCAGGATCTTCGGACGTCTCATCGTCGCACGCACTTCCTGGTTGATGACTTCCGTCGACCACGTGGCAGTTTGTCTGGAAATTCAACGATATACAATTAACTGTCGGTACACAACCGGAGGAGCGAATGTTTTGCTGTTGTTACTATTGTCATGTTACTGTATTCTCATGCGGGTCATCACGACTTCCTGAACTTGACTCAATCAAGTTTCGCTCCTTGGAGAAAGAGAGAGGAACAAGAAATCATGTGAACAGAGCATGACAGAAATATTGTGAAAATCCAGAAACACTGGAAACGAAAAGACTTGTACGATTTATTTGATCGATGATTGGTCATTAGTTTCAATTGTCTATGAGAAACGAAGGGAAGGATGAGATATAGAAAAAAGTAATTCTTTTCATTTGCATTATAGTCATCAATCACGTAACGTTCGAAGAGCACGAGTAACGACTGCCAGAGAGCGAACTGTACGAATTTTGTAAATAAATAAAGAAATAAGTAAATAATTTAGTATGCTAAATTAAGGGAGGATGATGAAAGCGTGAGTGAGAGAGAGAGAGAGAGAGAGAGAGAGAGAGAGAGAGAGAGAGAGAGAGTGATTAACGATTAACGTCATTACCGCAAAGGCCGAGAATAGCTGAGACACGAACCCCGCGTGAACACGTGGTCCCTTGAGGTGTTGGAAGGTTAGACGATGATAAATATACTCAGGCCCACAAAGAATCATATAATATAATATAAATAGAATTGAATGACGTCTAGCTACGTTATAATTACTATTGTTGTATTACTATCAGAATATGCAGTAGCTACGTCGAAACGAGCCATTGGCACAACGTGCTCTTTTCTGTGGAGACGCAAACAAAAAATGGACAAATTTATCAGTGTATATGGAAACAGAAATGGATCGTGACGAGATAAAAGACAGAGAGATGTTACGACTGTATTATAGGTAAGGAGGCGCCACACGCAAACGGGCACAAGAATCCAATCTTATTATTCGCGATACCAAAGCGGTCTGTAAATAAAACGGGGAAGGAAATTATTATGAAAAATTGATATAAAATTGCAGGGAGACACTCGTTGCGTTTAATTTGCACAGAACGAATTGTTTTTGGTGCAACGATAAATTTTGTTTTATTTCTCGTATATTGTAAAGAGACGGGGAAGGAAGTTATTTGCCAAAAATTCAGGGCATGAAATTAAACGCGTATTCATTGTTTTAGGCGTGCCTCGCATTTTACAGAATTTGTTCTACGTTATTTCTCACGAATAATATGACGAGTAGGATAAAAATGTTGATGATGACGAAAATGTTTAGGTTTCAGACACATGCGACGTTTGTTCGGATCATCCTCGAATTTGTATAATATTTCTATACCGGCACGATATATGCAATAAAGTGTCGAAGTAAGCTAATGTCCTTTTCATTACACCTTCAATATTATACATGTAGCAATTAATGTAATCCTGGATTTATCTGATATACAGGTATCGGTCTTGTTCGGTGAAATTATTATAGGAAGTTTTGTAATGATCGTTATAATGGTAAGTCGAAGGCAGCTGCTTTCAAAGGAGATTCGTATGTTGCAATTTTAATAATTTGTGGGATAAGACGTTTTTAAAAAAAATATATAGAATGGTTCATAAGAAGATACTAGCATAGTTATGTTTTGACTTACTTGATTCTAATATTAAATTTAAATAGACGAGCTAATTTTCATTGGTGCGTTAGTCTTGAATAATCCTAGGAAATATGTTAAAGGTTGTACTTGTTCTCTTTGAGGCTTGAAACCAATTTAACGAAACGTAAGAGAGTAGAAAAGTGGATGATCTCCAGTTGGATATCTTGATCCCACTCTTTTGTCCTGATCTGTGCTGCCAGAGACGTCTGTGGGCAAACGCTGGTACTACTGGAAGAAAAGCAAGCTGTACTAAAGTAAGGTAGACACGAGGTGTTTCGAGACGATTGTTCATTCGTGCAGTGTACAAATTAATTAGTGTTCTGAAACAATTACGCGTTAGTATGCCGCCGAAGTATAGACCTGTAAGTGTACATTTGGAATTGTTGGAATTATTAAATAGAACTACGTTAAGCAGTTTATTAAAGTTTTAAGGTTATGGTGTCAGTGAGGTTATTCGCTCTTATGGTAAGGCAGATTCATGAACTCTATGACTCTAGTTGGGATTGTATTTTCAGGGTGGAAAGGCGTTTCCAGCTAGAGGTAAACCTAGAGCAATGCCACCACAAGTACCCTCAAGTATACCCTCGTCGTCGTCAAGCTCCCCAGCATCAACAGCCAGTGGATTAGATCCGGAGGCTGAAAATCAATTTGAACTTGAGCTCTGTTGGTGCATACAGCAGTTGCAGATAGAATTGGCAAGTGGCAAGTTACCAGAGAAGCAGATGCATGATGTGAACAAGATTGTGAACATTCTCAAGAGCAATTCTGCTCCGATCGTAAAGAAGCGGCAAGTGATGCGAAATACGTTTGGCGATTATCGAGAAAAAATGGCGCAAGACGAGAAGAAACTTAGGAAAACTGTGTCGAACGTCAAGTTCACGAATTCAACAGATGCAGAAAAGAAATCTGTGTTCCTGAGGAAAGCTTCGGCAGTCGATAAAGTATCTACCGAGCACGATGGAGCGACGGTTGTGGATCCTGAGAACGCGGCCAAATTCCAAATCAAAGGATTAACTATAGATTCAACGGACAGTTCTTTCAAATTTAATTTTAAAGCACCCGAGGTGTAAACTATAAAAACTTAATTTTCTACCGCAGACAAGTTATCTTCCGTCGGTATGGACGATCTCCCGTTACCGACACTCCACCAGCGCTTGAACACGACGAAAAGTACTGCAACTACATTTCCCAAGGGAGAAATTACCAAGAACGAATATCATTGTAAGGGACAAACTTTCTCCGCTACATCGTGCAACTCAGAGAATATTTTTACCATAAATAGACCAAGGGGATTGGTACAAGCTTCGAAAACGACATTTTTATAAGCATCTTTGGAAGTAGAAAGTTCTTGTAAAATATGAAAAAGATCATCTCAATATTGCTACTTAAATTCCGCACCTGTTCAAATGACAGGTACGCCTGTACAGCCACCACTGTCATTATTTACTAGCATACACGCGTGGCGTAGCAGTCAACCTTTATTTTCCGCTTTAAATATACGTTTGCATCGATTGCGGTTTGTCGTGGTGAAATAGGCAAAACTCGAGAGCCATCATAGTAGGAAGGTTTGGAGTTTGCTCGAAGAGCAGTAGGGGTAACT
Organism: Syrista parreyssii; assembly: GCA_030142615.1. NCBI lineage: Eukaryota > Metazoa > Arthropoda > Insecta > Hymenoptera > Cephidae > Syrista > Syrista parreyssii. Next base: position 808,148 of record JARQTG010000426.1, read on the forward strand.
TTGCAGAGTAGAAGGTTGTGGCTTGGGAGGCTGGATGAGAACACGTGGGCAATATTAGCACCAGCGATTAAACCAGTTCCCAAGCTGACACTAATATTGTGCATGTCATTGCCTTGCGGTCCCGCTATGTTCTATGTTTATAATATGAGCATTAAGCATTTTTTTTCTCTGTTCATGCTGCAAATACCGCAGATGAACCTACGTAAAACATACATATGTACGACTGCACATCTATATGTATATTCTCAGTATACAGGGTGTGTTGCAACCCGCTGTCATCCAATAAATAATACATTTTGTATAAAACAATCGTATCTGAGCATACACATTGAAAAAGTATTTAAAAGGAGTAATTATTGCTTATGAAAAGCATTTAATCGACATTTCAAAACTTCAAATAACGAACCCCAACAAAATTTCTAATTTTCTCACCCTGTACAGTGCACGATATTTTATACGTGGGTGATGTGATTTATACGTCGCGAGTCGGTCCATTTAGAACGGGCATACATTATCGTAGGGGTTGTTATATTTTTCGTGTAATTTGGTTTTTGAAATTGAAAAAATTCTCCATGTCACACGAAGTCCCTCCGAATAGGTTGGTGAGTGAATGAAGATGGCAAGAGTACGTTTTCATAATTTTTCTCCTTCACTCGTCTGTTTTTTTTTGTCATAATTTCATATCCTCCCTTTTTTTTGCTTCACACGAATCGCACTATTACCAGAGGTGGTGGCGTGAAACGAGGAGTCCCTTCCACAATTCTCTGGATCTGTCGGTTCGGCTTAATCGTTTCCTATGCACTCGGCTGTGCCCATTGTCGGGCGGGCTCTATAATAATTTAATGCCAGATATAATAAGTTACTTGCTGTCTGGCAGTCAGCCAGCCATCCAGCCACCCTTCCAGTCAGCCAACCAGCCAGCCATCTCTGGTCCCTATTCATTCGCTCACTGAATACCACTAACGTAGTTTCCCTCCTAGCGGATGGACTGTGTGAGCTAACACGTTACGATTCTCGATACCGTCAGCTCCAACGAGCCTTACACGTTCTCCAATTGACGTAATCTAACAAACGTTAATAGTTACAAAATATCAACATGAAGATCATGAATACCGCAATCACCAATAGGGACCATTGACCCTAGTGAAATGTGAAAAATTGAGAAAAGTCCTGAATAAGCGAAAGCTACCAAGACCTAGCATGGAGATACGTAAGAGTTCCAGAGATTTTATGGAATCTTGGATGCTGAGAAAAATGGTCCAGAGCATCCATCAAATGGCTGGCTAATGTTGTTCGAAGTAAAAAGTAAAAAAAGGGAATTAGAATTGGGGTGAAAGAAAAGCAAATAAATACCTAGACAAACAATCCCCGAGTAAACTCAGGATTTGAATAAAGAGAAAGAAAGAGAGAGAGAGAGAGAGAGAGAGAGAGAGAGAGAAGATTTAAGAAAGAGATAAGAAACGAGAAGATCAGCGAGAGAGAAATAGGAAAAGAGAGAATCCGTGAGATTCCTCTTGGAATTAAGGGGCTCCTCGAATTTCAGTAACTCCGCGTTCCTTTCCGTTCTGTTCAGAGCACCGATTCTCCTCTTCTTATCCGACTTAAGATTATCGTCAGCTGGAAATCCGAAATTTCTCAGGACGTAAAACGGCCCCGATTCACCAGGATGCTGAGTACCGAGGGCAGTGAGGTCTCTGGCGCGTCTCGCTTTGTATTCTCAATTCATCCAGGACACCGAGAGGCATCGCAAGTTAAATTTTAATTGCGTCAATTTAAATTCAATAATTTTCGGGCACTTTCTATCTCATCCGTCTCTTCCTTCCCTCGTGTCTCACTATCTCTCTTCCTCTCTCTTGTAGAATCTAGAGATTCTCATCATCCACCTACGAAGACGATCCGTGGAGCGATCAAGAGGAACGACTGTATGGGCGACGAGGAGGAACCTCTCTGGAGAAGACGTAGTTCCATCTTCAAAGATGATGGAGAAGGATAGTAGGGTATTCGTGGTCGGGCAGGGGTTGCACGCTTCTGAACTGGTTAGGAGGACTGGTGCTCAGGGCGGCGGGTGAGTTGCGCAGCTGTTCTGTGAATTAGCATACTAAACTTTATCACCAACAGCTCGACAAAGACGTGCCAAGACGGGTGAACTAATTTCGAAGATAGAATAAAGTTCGAAGCGCTCCTAGGGTTTCTCGACTGTCTTCAAAAGCGATAACTTAACCGAACTAATATGAAGAATATTATCATCATTCTCATTATCATTGTCCATCTCGACATTAGCTACTGTACCTATTGTTGCAGAAAAAAGTTTTTTCTTACTTTCACTAGGAGATATTACAAAATTGGACACCAGATGGATAAATCTTTCTGCTCTTACCTTCCAGTAATTTATCCTCTCTATCTCTCTCTCGCTCTGTATCACGCATCAGGAACGTTGTGGCGGAATCAGGTGAACCGCGCCGATTGCTTTTCGAGAGATGAATATTAACGAGTGCCTGAGGATCTTCATTTCACTCCTTTTTTCTTTTCCTCTTCTCTTCTCCCTGAATTGTCATTGGAAGATCTGGCATCCTAAGGCTTACAGACTCTTGCTCCTTTTCTTCTTTTATGGTACTTAGAGAATTTCCTGTGAAGAATGATCATAACAGATATATTAGATGTACGTATCCTTATAACGGATTGGGTCAGAGCAAGACCAGGACATCTTGCGCAACAAGTAAACAGTGATATCGATCCCAGTGAATTCAATATATACCAATTCAGATACCTGGACAAATATACCCAGAAACGCACAAGTGGTGCTTTGGTTTACTGGTACTTCTTTATTTTTCATTCTTTTTTATGCCTTCTTTCCGGGGTATCCCCACTCTTTACGATCCCAAGTCCGATGCGGCGTACGAGTGTAGGTGCCTAAGCTGCTTGAACACGTAAAGTAGACTTTATCGTTATACGAACCGGTGCAGAATAGTAAGTCTCCTAGCATCAAAAGCAGCAAATATATCTGTACATAAATATGGATACCAAATGGCAAACCTGCTTACCCATACAAGTCGATACGAATTTTTTATCAGTGATACTCGTACGACTTCTTCTGTCCTAAAAAATAATCGTATAGTTAAAAATAAGATAGAAAAAATGAACTAGAATAAACATGAAAAAAATCCATTCATTCATAGAATAAACTAAAATCACGTTTACTTGGTCTAATTTAAATTTAATAAGAGTTCAGACGAAGTGTCTTAGTTTTAACCGTCTAAGTAAGATAGTAGATGGTAACTGGGTATACTTCATGTGGATGAATATCAGCAATAGATGCTAGAGAACATAAAGAGGATAGTAGTGAGGTGGCTGGAGGTTGTAGGATCGAGTAGACGGTAGCAATAGATAGGTAGGTAGGTAGGTACAAAGGAAGGAAGTAAGGAAGGAAGGAAGGACGGAAGGAAGGAAGGAAGGAAGGAAGATAGGTAGCTAGGTAGGTACTAGGTATAGAAGGTAGACGATAGGGAACTGAAGTGAAGGTCTGTCCGCAACACGTCTCCGCTCTCAAGCAGCAATGCCGCCCGGAGGCATCGAAGTTTACTTACAACTCCACTGCCAACTTCTCAATATTCATCCCAATTATACAGTGCAGTTACACCGCGAGCCCCTTCTGCACACTAAGAGCAGTACAACCATGGGCATGTTATAAATTGCCAAGTTTCGTACATTCGAAATAAGGTTCTCCTGTTCATAAACATCATTAGACATAATAAAGCAGAATGTGTTGTTGCCAAGTAAACGCGATGCTGAATTTTTTAGCTAAAAGATTTACTCACAAACTTTTTAAATAGGTTAGGTTCAATTGGATGAACTTCTTCTCTACCCTTATAAAAGAATATGGATTTTTATCATGAGATTCCACAAGTTCGAGCCCTCGAAAATATTTTCGTTTGGAAAATATACGAACGTGCCTACCGCTGATACGCACAGTCGAATTTCCCGCGCATTTTACGCGCTCGCTGCTTTGCTCGAGTGGGTTCACCTCTTTCTCCTTTCTTTGTCATCCTTTTCTCTTGATTCTGAAAATTTGTATTCAATTTTGGTAGGGCTGTTTTGTTTTACTCAGTTTCTCTGCATGTATTACCTAGTGAGACGTGACCGGCTTCTTGAGTGAATCTTTATATTATCGGTGCGGCTTTACTCTGCATCCCTTAGAGGGCACCGGAAGTGCCTGCCAGGGGCAGCTATTATGTTTACTTCTTTTCTTTCGTATAATAATGAAGAATTCGTACGTCGCTCCTTTCATCTTCATCTCATCTCATCAGTTTTTGGAGCTTCCAATCACTCGTCTCGGTATACAGGGTCACTCAAGAGTATCGCAACATCGGAAATGAGTTCTCCCATTGAAATCAAATGGACAAGCCAACTTCAGTTGGTACAATACTCCTGAATAACCCTGTACATAGACATGGTTACCTAAAATTCAATTGTTTGGTTAGATACTTGGCTCGTAGTTTGGTTGCTCTTGATTAAATTGGGTTATGTTTATGTTGGCCAAGGTTCGGCACGAGTTAGAATGCACTACTTACCCTTACAGTTAATGTACTTGCAGGATCTAAGCTATTGATCTCAGATATCGAATTATTCCACACCTAATCCAGCCACTTGAACTGTAACATCAAGATCAGAGGGTTAGAATTACTTGCATTTGTTTCGATCAATAGACATGCATTGATTTGAGGTTAGTTCGATGGAATCTATTTTTAGGTTATCGTCACGCGAAATTATGCACTTCCGGTTTACACTGTCGGAATATTGAGGAACGTATTTCGTTCCCTTGGGAAGTAAAGTACATAACTCAAGTAGTCAACGACCAAGCTAGTCAGCTTATACATTTTAGTGCATGTATTTATATACGTTTGCGATAGCAAAATCGATCGTCGATCGAATATCGATGAGATGGGAAACGTTTACAAAAATTCTTATAGTCATGCTCCCGACTTGGCGTCCCTTGAGAAAATTGACGTAGTCCATTTTTTCAAAGGCATTCGTCCCTTTGTCAGGGAGTGAAGTAAGAGAGAAAGAATATATAGAGAAAAAAAATAAAATGTTAAGAAGCTAACTGACAATGTTCAGGAACAAAAGAGGAATCAGTTTCCTTGCAAACAACTTGGCGACATTCATTTTTCCTCCGTTTTACTCTCTTTCATTTTCTGTCTCTCTCATTCGCATATTCTGTTCCTGGTAAACAATTTAATCTCGTCACGATACTTTTCTCTAACACTGTCGTTGCATCACTCGTTTTCTTCTATATACGTATAGCTGTTGACTTTTGTAAGCTCTGTTTCACTTATCCCGTATGTTGCTGCTTTCGATATATACAAATATAAAAATTTGCATCGAGAGTAAAGAGAGAAAGGAAAAGAGACAGACAAATCAAGGAAGCATGATTACTAAAATAAAGGAGAATGCTTCTGAAAGAATTCTGCTTCCCGATAATGCAGCATCGATTGCAAAGAAAGACGTCCGGGAACGTAGACTAGATTGTTACTGAAGTTTTCCGAAGTTAGGTTAGGTTAAGTAAACAAAGTTTCCCGTAGTGCGTGGATCACGTCACAAGCAAAGTTTTCGTAGTTGCACTTCTACCTTATTTCCTATCGTGTCACCGATTCCTTTCTTCTTTAAATCTGATATTCTCCTTGATGAACAAGATAAGAGATAACCTCACCTTTTGTCACCGTATCCGTCCACTTATTTGGATAATTGCAACACGAATGAATATTCACACGCAGAATCACAGCCACTGTTGGTATGTATATACACGTTATACACATACCTGATTTATACATATATTCATTTATATAGTATATAAGGGCTGGATAATAAGTCACTTACACGAATCCTGGACTCGGGAGGGTTGGCTGTACGCCAGTTCTATTCGCGCTTCGCTTGTTCCGATCCATTCTATGCCGTGCACGTCACACGCATGACGCTCTTAACTAAATTATGGACAAAGTAGTACGATTTCCGGTGTAAAACGGTGCCCTACCACGGGACTAGATGGCAGCCCTGAAATTGAATGACAAACTTCCGGCAGAATGGCGATCAGGGATCTTTGGATTCACCCGCGAAAATTCAAAAGGACGATCCTCAAGAATGTGAATTTTAGTCGACGGATTTTATATTTCTAGCTGATTTTAGTCTGTACTTTCGTCTTTACTGCACTTACCAAACAAATTGTTCTCGAAGCTCTTCCGCCGTGCACTATATGCCTATCGAGGATAGGATTCATATAAAGTTTGCAAACGTCCATTTGTAATTTAGAGGGATGCACGTAACACTGATACAATTACCGTTTTCGACAATCTGATTTGCCGACAGTGACTAGTGAAACATGCACCTATAGAGTACATATTCGAATGCTGTTAAACTACCCAGTGTGAGCCGGATAATGTTGTAATGCGCGCATGTTAGCATCGCCATAGAATTATTGAGGAATTAATAAAGGATTTTAGTATCCCCCCCCCCCCTTCCCAAAATTAATATACGAAGCCAAATGAAAAAAATAATGTTAAGAAATGAACGAAAAAACCAACGAATTTTTGTATTCCTAATTACGTATATAAAAGATATACCAAATGTAATAAAAAAGAACACATTTTAAAAGGATCAAACGATTTTTTGTGTTCCTGTATATTAAAAAAAATTCCTTTAAAATTTCATACGAATTAGCTTCGTTTATGATTCACGTAGTCAAAGTTTGCATCATTTTTTGAAATTCCATTCATTAACTAAATCTAAAAGGACGCGAATGAGATGAAAAGTAAGGGCGTGATATATAGAGTAAAAAAAAAGGATCAACGCAAACTGAGGCGACGTGAAGCAGCTATCTGTAATCAAGGAAAATTAGCGCGTACCGGAGACATTTAATTACAGACAACCTCTTCGCTAATAGCTAGCCCCAGCAACGCGATATTTCCGCAAAGGAAAATTTCACGTTGCGCGTCGCACCGCACGTGCATTTTAGGAGCGTTTCTCCTTTAAGGATCCTTCATTAGGTACGACGATAATTCTCCCACAAAGATGCCGAGGATCGATCGGTACGGCGCATCGCGACGCTTCCGACTCCTTTGACAATTAAAATACCTTGGGTATTAATTATTGAGCCATACAAAAATATACCATTTTGAATTATTACCACGTATCTGATATCACTGTATCAGCCATAACTACTGTGTATAATAAATCATTTTATGATATAGATATTTTTAACTTTTCTTTCCCTTCTTTTACATAATTCCAATAACAAGGCGAAAGCCGCTCAAAACAAAACCTCATTATATTCGTCCGAATGCGTTTGAGAAAAAAATATAATAATTTATCCCTTAAGAATGTCCAAAGGTTCCTTAACGCCGTAGCTAGTTAGTCCGTGTCGAGTATCGCATTTGGTATGAAATCCTTGGCTCTAAAGAAGCCGTTAATTAACAGCCTCTCGAAGCTAATACGAAGCCAGAGACTATAAAGATAAGGGATGAAGTGCTCCGAGGGGTCATTCGAGTTGCGGTATATAGCTAAGGGAGGTTTGAAGGAGACGAGTGACGACGCGAGCAAGAGAGAGAGAGAGAGAGAGAGAGAGAGGATCTTAAGAAAAAGGTAAAGAGTAGGAAAGCAACAAGAGACAGGAGAGACTTTGGGAAGAAGAGGAATCCCTGATGCTTGAGGGTTGAGAAAATCTCTGCGGTCTGAAGAGAGACGATAGAGGAAGGGTGAACTACCCTTCCTCCGAATGTCTTCTCGCTCATTCGCCGCCTCCTTCGTGGGCCTTCATTTCATCCCTTACAACCATTTTCAACTCACTCCTCAGTAGCTGTTAAAGCTCGTCATGCTTGTCGCTCTTGTTGTTGTTGTTGTTGTTTGTTATCTCGAGCTCTTTCCTGGCAATTGTCCTTCCTCTTGGTACGAGCTGGTTCCTCCTGCTCCTCCACCATGTCCTACCCTACTTGTCTGCCTCGCTTACTCCCGCCTTCTTCCCAATCTACCCTGGCCTCCTACAACCCCATCTCCACATTGCAGCCACCACCTGGACTTGTTATCTGACGAATAATTCAATAACTACCATGAAGTTTCTAAGAGGGAATTTCACGGTTTAAAGAGGCAAAACAATAGGCAGCCCAGTGGGTGGCGTTTCACCTAGCAGACGGAGAGGATGAGGACGATGACGTCTACGCCTGGTGTCGTTTCCATGAAATACACAGGGGCTGCCGAAACTGTCTCCTATCCACCTTATGTATCAGTGGTGCGGGCATCACCCTCCGACAAGGATCTTCGAGGGTCCTCCAACCCTCAGAGACATCTAGGATCGACCTCAGTCAAATGTTCCAAACATCTTGCAAGCGTTTTCTTGATTTATCCTAACGGATATTATTAGGAGTGAGTTACGACTGCCGGTACTCCACCTCCCAACTCTTCATCTGCTAGTCCAGCTCCTGACCCAGTGGAAGGACGTTCAACATCCGTTCTGAGAGCCACTGGACCACCCCTCGTGGCAATACTTTACAAAGTAAGGAGACACAAATTGGAGATTAGTAAGGTAAAATTAATAGGATGCGGCCTGACAGGAGAGCACTGCCATCCACCTGGGGTCCAGAGGATTCACCAGGCAGTGTTGGCCACTCCGCTCTGTCAGGTCGACCTGGGACCAGAACTTCTTTTTGCATACCTATATTTTGTATACCTTGTATCCCTTTTAAACTTCCTTCTAAATTCTTCAAAAGCCATTTAAAGAGGCGTACACACCAGTGACCCTAGAACCAGTGGTATATAACATCAATATATACATGCTAAGGAATAACATCCTATAGTTTATCAGTGGTATTACTATACTTACATAGGTTATAAATATCCTGGATAAACGATCCTAATCAATGAGTATCCTGATAATAAGGCCACCGAATAATATTACTCATTATTGGGCTAGGCTGCCATTATATGAAGTCATAATACGAAAGGCGTAATATCATAGGAAGCTTGAGGACGGAACAGAAGTGAAGAGACGGGTCTGAAGAGGCGTGAAGGGAAGAGATTCAGCGATGGCATCGCGGGAAGCTATTCTGATTAACGAGGGTCATTCAGAAAGTAATGCTCGCCGGCCCATTGTGCCACCATCAATGACCCCTTCTCGATCATCTTCTTTCAGCTCTTGAAAGTCCTTTTACGCCCGATAGGTACGACTGTGCATTCACTCTGTGGATTCATATCTTTGTCCTTGTTTATCTTCATATCTCTCTTTCTTCCTCTCCCTCTCACTCTTTATACCGTCTAATTTCTTTCTCTGACTATCTTTTCTCTGTACTCACTCACTTATTCTTTTATGCAGTGTATATATATATATATATATATGTTTCTCTCTCTCTCTCTCTCTCTCTCTCTCTTTCTCATCCACAGCATCCAATACTCAGACTGCAGCGCCGCCCACAACGCCGATAAATCCTCATTGTCCTTAAATCTACGGCAGGACTCGAACTCCCGAACTTCCTTGCCTTTTTCCTCTTGACTTCAAAATCCTCTTCATCGACCTTTATCCAAATACAGATACTGCGGTTACCTGGTAACTGCCACTATCAATACTGAAACCAGTGCCGTGTGATTACCGTGGTACAGAAATTGGATTGATCTAGAAAGAAGTATGTTCTGTGTAATAAAGGTATGGTAGGTATTATGTGCTTGCACTTTGTATTAGGTACAGGATCATTCAGGATTTTTTTATAGAACTTTGACTGGTGCAATAGTCCTGAATAAGTCTGTATATGAATATGTGTATATGTATATGGAACGGTACCTTGATGTAAAATAAAAAGAAAATGAAAACCAGGAAATGCACGACTCCAACTCAATGCGTCGATGAGAAATAAAAATAAATATTTGCCGTGTGACGGGCCAATTCTCCTCGGCCTGTTTGCATTGACCCTGCAGCGAAAAGCGAGGAAACCCGGAAAATATTAGTTTTCATGGGAATATTTCACCTGCGTAGAATATCTGACTGTTGGTCGCTACTGAAAATCTCTGTTTGAGCGGCTTGTCCTTTTTTTAAAGAGATGGGTAATACCTGTAACAAATATTTCGTTTACTGTATCATAATTATACAATATTTATGTAATTAACGATATGCATACAATATCTGGCATTTATTGGAATAAAGAGAAAACTATATTGAACGTTATGTATACAATATAATATTGTGCATATATTTCATCCTTAATGGTTATATATAATGTATATTTTATTGCAAGTATATATTGGGCTGTGATAAATATACATTTAATATAGAAATGAGTCAACTATAGATTATTCTTTTGTGGAAGAAATATCTGCCAATGCTTTCAGCATCTGAACGGATGCTGTGAACTTTTTTTTCAGGTCGGATCAGTTTCCACTTAAATCAATAATTGAAATGCCAAGCACGAGCTGGAGTTTGACATGGGGGGACACTTAGGTATAATTCGTGAGTCAATGAATAATCGGTTGGTTTTCATGTAAAGTCCATGCATGTATTCAAATATGTATATCGGATGCTGCGTGTACGTAAATTCTGGGCTTTAATCCTCGACTTTTTCTCTTCTATATATTTAACTATATGTAGATGTATGCACAGCATCGATAATGCTCAATACATTGCTGCCAGATTCCAACGTCAGTCAAATGTCACCTACTCGTCTCCACCTGTCACTCGATTATTCATAGGACACGAAATAGTGTGGGTTATATGTGAAATCAGGACCATTCGGATTTTCCTAATAAATCCAGGTCGTTGTGTATGACTATTATTTTATATATTGTTCTTTTTAATTTTATAACTACCAATTGTACTGGGTGGTTGAATCGAGTATTGCAAACAGACGAGATTATGAAACGTGGAAAATAGATTTGATATTTGACGTAAATTCTAGTTGGAAAAGTAATTTTTATCGATTCAGTTATCTGTATAGATGTGTATACTGAAAATAATAGTGACTGTGTAGTTATGCCCCACTTGTTGCGCGTCCATAGCAACTTGCAGAAAATTCGAGATTATCCTTCTTCCTAAAGAAGTTCACAGCAAAAAATGAAACTCTGTGCGAAAATTCAGGCGAATATATTAATAAAATATCGTGGTAAGAGATTTCTGTTAAATAAAAAAAATTGAAACTTAAAACAGAATCCACATTAAATGCTGTTTTTAAAAATCCAATATGCATCTTCAATGTTTACCTGAACGATTCTATAAAATGCTTTGCACAGTAGGTCGTTTCACAGGTGTGCTGAGTATTGCGGTTTTACGACATTAACTGTGATCTCACGTGCACACGATATCGGTATTGGTAAATTGCAGTCAAGAATAGCAGAGATGCACTATAATGCATTGACGAATTAAGAGATTATTGGATTGCATTGAATATATATGTATGTTCGTATATCGTTTACCGGGATCCGTCTGGCTGCAAACAAGAATAGAAACATAAGCATGACGAAGGTAGCAGCGTCATTAATAATTATCCATGAAGGAAAAACCCGATGCCGTAGTTTGAGACTCATGAAAACTTTATAATCAAACCTGGTCAGGTGCGGTTGTGTATCGAGTAACTATCCAAGAGCAGCAAAAGGATCCCGGAACTGGGTTATCGAATTCCGGTTTAACGTCTCGCTCAATTTGATGGGTTCCTGTCCTCGTACCCCACACCAAGAAATCGCTTTCCATTTGCAAAATCTGAAGCACGTCTCGCCATTTCCTTCAGCGAAATCATTGAGTCCTGAACGACTTCGCGTAGAGGTATATATGTACGCAGTTAACTTCCTGAGAAAGTAAAACTTGAGTTAGGTTAGGTTATCTTGGCACATATTGGAAAAAAAAAACCAGCCAGCATATCCCACCTAAGTTTTGTAAACGAGAAAAATTTACCTGAGAGAGTTTTTAATCTGACAGCTTTTTTTCTTCACGATACATATGTGCAGTCTCTGTTTCATCGTAAACGCAAAGCATATGTATAAAAGAGGAGATGGACTATGATCCAATGAAGAGGGTCTGGAAGAGAGTATAGCAAAAGGAAGTAGAAAAGGAAAAAGACTGACCATGGATGAAACGGCTTACGTGTACTTTCATTGGAAGTAAACAAAGTCCAGGGGCATTACTTTACGAGCTAGGAAGAACGTGATCCATTTCGTCGTTAATGTGACGTGCGAAGTGTCTCTATAAAAGCACCCACTTTTCTTTCTTCCCTTCTTCCTCTACGTACTACCGTTGCCATCTTTCTTTTCCGTCTTGCCAACCTCGTCTCTCTCAAGCTGATCTTGCTGCACACCTATTACTTCTTTCGTTTCTTATCTCTCTCTAGTCAATACTATCAGACAACTTGGACCCTTCTCTCTTACATACCTTATTCTTGGGGTTCTAGTCAAGGAGACTGCGATTTCGGCAAATTGGAAGGAATTTACGACGTCCTCTGTCCTGGAGTGTGCACAGCCATACAGACTAAATCGGACACGAAAAACATCGTACCGAATCTTTAGACAAGATAGGACACTCGCATACAAAATTTACCTGTTTCATTGCGTAGCTTGCCGAAGGCTGTGTTGCTATTTATTATTAAAACAAGAAAGTAGATCTGATCGCTTATTGGTTAAATAAATTAAAGTATCAATACTATAGTTCCCATTACGTTAGGTTATGTAAGATATATTATTAATGCTACAAGTATGTATAGCAACGTAACAGAGTGTACCTTACGTTAGTATCAGACTACAATAGTTTTATTTCGACCACGGAGCAACTAGAGTGCGCCACTGTACCCGCGAGTCTTTTGCCATCGGGCGAATGGAAAAATGCGAATCCTTCGAACCCCGAAGCTTTTCTTTAGGGGTTATAAATCACGTGAGGTAGGAGAGAAAGTCCCCGCGCCCTCGCAAAGCTTTTTCCCAAGCTCGATAGCGAGAACTGGTAACGCAGCTACTATACCTAGGTATACTAACGTCTTTCTACATCATTTTATCTTTTCCTCCTTTACTCTTTCTCTTTCTCTTTATCATTCTCTTGCTCTACCTCCGTACCACTACCACTAATTTTTTCCATCACCGCAGAATCACACTCACTTTTTCAGGACTCCAACTGGCATCCTAACCTCAACTTGTCACGATGTTCCCATGCACAAGGTACTAGCACGTCCTGTCACACACATGTAGTCCTAGCCTAATATGCTACTCATTCGCAATGTATATAAACGCTCTTGGTACTCCTGCGGAAGATGTTCTCGCGTCGTGAATATGAATTCATATAAGGCTTTACACTATCCAGGCAACTTTAACCTATACGGTACGAAAATCATTTTGTGTCAGAGGGTTTAAGGTAGAGAAGAGATGATGCCTGATGATGTTGACTTTTCATTCTGTTTAAGAGTGCCAAAATGGAAGCACATCACTTACCGAATAGCGAATGTTTCTTCCTCGGCGGAAATTCGGCGGATATTAGACTTATCGGTCCTTGCCTGACTTCCCTTCAGCAAGGAACTGAGACTTCAGACATCTTGCCTTATGGTTACTCTGCCAGATATTCGTGTCAGGTATGTTGGAAAACAAATTCTGGTTATCAGCGAGAAAGCGACATTATTTCAAGATCTGTTTTTCACTTTTATGAATAAAGATATCTAATAACAGTTTACATTGCTACTTTAAATTATTGAACTGTAATTGACATACTCTGATATTACAGGTAAAACTGGAGAGAACCAAACAGATGATATCCAATACCTATATCGAATATTCCTTTTGGACACCAATAGAATATGCTGATCAAGAAAGGAACAGAAGGAAGGAAAGCTAGTTAAAATCAAAATGACAATTTTCACCCGCTGCAGATACTTAATCGTGTTATCGATACAAATAACTGTGCTTTTAACGTGTTGCTGAATGGGATTTACGGTTTAATACTCGTTTACAAATTGTCGGTCCATCGAGAGCAAATTGCCAAATGTAGCGTCAGGACTTTTCTGGATGCGTATAGTATACTAAGCGTCATATATGTATATGTGTAGCACCTACCTGTGCCTTGTAGAAATTCTGCGACAGTTGTCAAAGGGTACCTAGGAATGGCCGGGTATAGGGCATAGGGACGACGTCAAATGGCGTTGGCGATGCAGCATATTTTATTAGAAACAAATATTCATGTCACATACCAGGCACCGGCTGGTGCCAAGTGTTTGACTGTTAGCCTTACGCCAGCGGTGCACGTGCGTGAGAGCGAACCTGGCATATTCTCTCGCTTCTATGTCTCCTAAGAAGTATAAAACGATATTGAACAGATTTTCCATGGTTCTACCGCTTCTAGGTTCGCTACCCAGCTTCCCAGCTATCCCAGTCAGCCAGCAAGCTGAAGCAGCTACTAGGTGAACTATACCTAGTCTGGCTATGTAGACTACATGGTCCTGGGTTCTGCTGGTACAAGACGTAGACGAATTTTTCAATGGATTCTTCACACTTGTCCTCCTCTACCTTTTTATTTGTCAATTTAAATAGTTTTTCAGATTCCTCGAAATTTTCATTCTTCTCCTATGATATTGAAGAGACGAAAGAAAAGAAAAAAGAATTCGACATATCGAAATATTACACAATCAATTCAAATTGATACCGCCGAGCCCTATGGCTTCTTGGTATTGGAAGAGAGTTTGGTGGATCTGGAAGGGGGGATGATTTCGATGCTTCACATTTCACATAACCATTATATTATAGCTACCGCCGGGTAATAATACCGCAGAATTACTGGGATCTCAAGTTCTCGAAAGAAAGGAAATAAAATCAGCATAAAGCGAGCCACCAAATGGCGCCACCGGTCCTTAATGAAAGTACCGGTGCGGGAACGAAAGCACGGCCCTTAAATTAATTCGCGATGAATTACGTCTGCACCAGCTGTTCGAGCAGTTGTGTTTATTTATGAAGGAACTAAGATCCTGGCCAGACTCTTTAAAGGGTAAGGATGACCGACGCAGGATCGGCCACGAAGAATTATTCTCGCGTTAGAAAAAGATTCCAGCCATACTTTTTACGGTGGGTAATTGTATACATGTATAGATATATATTGTATCCCGAGATTTAAATTACGTTTAGCAAACCTGACCACGAAAATTGCTCATCCTCCAAGTAGCCATTTTACCAAGGCTCCTTATTTACAATATTTATAACACCACTGGGTGTTCCTTATTGTTACTTATTGCATGGTAGGATCAAAGAAAAATGTTCTCAGATTCGAATTGCCCGACGCGAATAAGGGCTGGTATCCTTTTTGTTGCAAGGTTATTTTATATTATCCTTGGGAGGGACAATTGTGCTGTTATCTTTTTACGAGGTCATTGGCTCAGGATGAGAGGCGGGAGTGAAACACTACTAAAAGGATTTTCTCAATGTCGGAGACGCTTGTCGTTTTCCGCGATGATATCCTTGAAAAGGTAGTAGTGGAATTCTCACGAGGATATTGTCAACGGAGGATAACTCCCAAGACGGCAAAAGACCTTTAAACTCTTACTTTTGAAACGGATTATACTCTCGAAGGATCCCTTGGTTTGACTCTATCCTCTCTTTCCTTCTTTTTCCACCGTTCCAGGCATAAGAAACAAATTCATTGAGATCCCTGGACAATATTATCCACAGGTTGGTATTGTCTACCTACAGGACAAAATTGAGTGGCTAATCACTTCAATTGATTCCTGAAGAACCAATTAATTTTTCTATAATTCAGCCCTTGGCTCCATAATTGATGAGCTATTGGAATTCCTTTTTTGTCCCTTATTAAAGCGCCTTACTTATCGCAGTGTCTCTCCTATATTTTTCTTTAATTGCCATTGTAACATTTTTGATTACTAATTACATTCTCGCTTGATGTATATATTATATATAAATTGCACGACGTGCATACCTAGGCGTTCATTATTCTTTAATTTTCTTTTTTCCTTGAACATTATTACATTCGTTTATAACATTCCTTGATTTTATGAGAACTTCGTCGACTAAGAGTCCGATTGTGTAGAATCGTCGAATATTCGTGAGACTGAAGTAACGACGATTCTCTGTCAATTATCATAGGAGGCATCATTCAGACGTACAATGGTAATTATATAATTTCTCGTAGAGAAATAAATAGGCGCACGATCATGAACATTATACACACTTTTATTACAACTAGAAATGGTAAGCCACTCAGGGAAGACGATACATCGCCACCGAAAAGAAACGATATCTGACCTTAGGTCCGAAAAATTAGGTTTCTCGTAATTCGCCGCCAGACGGCGACACTTGCTACTGTTATAAGACGGCAACGAGTTACGAGCGAGAGAGAGAGAGAGAGAAATAGAAATAAAAACAAATATTCACACTGGTGTTCTTCATCCTTGCCATTTTACATCCCTCTTAATCCATTCGCAACCCTCCGCCACATATCTTGGGCAGATGAGTGCAAGATATCGATATGAAAACCCTGTGCCAATTCATTATCGCCATCTGGCGGATTTACCAGCGAAACAAAATCCCGAAAAGCACAAGAATCGCGTTCCCACGTACTCTCGATACTCTTCCCGATGACGTCAATGGATTCTGAGGCCTCTTCTTCAGAGTCTTCAGAGCCGGTGATGCCGATGGCGTATGATGACCCACATGTCCATGTACAGTATTGTCCAACAGATAGGGCGCGCGACTTCCGCTCTCTCCGATTTCCGGTTCCACCGCCGATCCTTCGTCCTCCTCTTCGTCCGAGAATATCGGTCGCGTCGCAGTTTGGGCCTTTTGCGGTATCGAAATTTCTGCAATTTTTAAACGTACAAACAATATCATCATCTGCGCATGCGCGTCCCATCCACTTGCGTTCTCCTTCCGTTTAATTCTATCAACAACCACGAAAGAAACTTCTATCTCTGGAGAGGGGAAAGAAAATTGAGGATTAAAAAAAGCACGAACAAAGTGCGAACAAGATGGAAGGAGAGGCGGCGCAAGATCTTAAGGGTACCTCCGAGTGAAATTAATTTTGCGATTTTACTTGGCCAGTATTTTATCACTGTGTCGGCAACACTCCGTGGCTTGCATAGGGACCATTTATCCTTAGAGTTCTGCGTGAGAAGAGGTATGACGAGAAAGAAGAAACGAATTGAAGAAATAATAATAATAAAAAAAAACCGTGAAAATTAAACTAGCTGCCAAAGGTATCCTTTTCGAATAACGTAGACGGCAAAGTCTAAAGAGAAATAAAGAAAAACTGACCTCAATCTCAAACTAGACTCCAAATAGATATAACAAATTATTCATCCAGTCCAATAATAAAGATACATTAAGCTAAAATCCAAGAGCTATTTCCTCACTCCCTATACTCACCGTACAATCGAATGCTGCTCTCGACCTCACCCAAAGAATTTTTCGCAGCGCACCTGTAAGAGCCGACATCTTGTTTCTGCAGATTGCGTATGGTCAGCGTCATCCTAACCTCAAAGGTCGAATTCGCCAGCGCCAGAACCTCGTGTCTCGAACTGGAGATGATCATAGCTCCTTTCACAAAGCAATAACGAGTCTCTCATACAAGTTTTAACAATCCAGCATATATTGATTTACATTAAACAAAGGATACGAATCCATTAAACAACGTGGTTCTTCGGTCGCATAACTTGTGAACGCAGTCAAGTATCAGAGTTTGCATAAATCCATAAGCTCACAGCCATCGACGGGTTCTTGGCTCAAAGGAACTCTACTATTAGTCTAACAAGAAGATGAACTCACCATTATCCTTGACCCAATAATTGATCGACTTGGGGAAGGCCTCCACGAAACATTCCAACGCCACATCAGTCCCAAGGGGTGCTCCAACCAGTTGATTGGGTACGTGAATCACTGGAGGAACTGTAAACCGTTTCAGACACCCTGATACTCTAGGCAATGGTCTTGATAGTAGTGATAGCATTAATAGTAGCACTAGTAGTCGTAGTACCAGTGCTACTGGTGGTATCACTAATATTGATAGTATCCCTTCTATTCCTATTAGCAAGAATACTATCTCTATACTATGACAGAATCTGACGTCGATACACTTCCCTCCACTCCCTCTCGCCCTCTTGAGATGCTGCAGTTACTACGACTACCGCAGTAACGCACCGGATGTATTACTACTACCCTATCTACCAATACGTCCCACCCTGGATCGATTTCCCAGCATACATACTACTTACTCCCAGCCACACCATACTGACACTAGACATCTGTGTATGGGCGAGCACAGTGCACTCTAACATTTATATGAAAACCAATCTAAATGATGTTTCATTATTAATCATCGATAATACTGCTTCCCTCGATTATGTGTATTATATTGTATATCTACCTATACCCGTGAATGGTAATTGATACTGAATAATTCAGAGACACTAATGACACGGTGATCGAACATAGATTCGTCGCGGTTCTATGTTAATTGGTCTAATTACTTACAGTGAACATTAACCGTGATACGTTTACTTATAGACGGCGGAACGCCATTGCTTGCGATGCACAAATAAGCTCCCATCTCGCCTCTTGTGATCTTAGTCAGTTTCAAGACTTCACCCTGAAACTGCGCCACGGAGCTCACTGTAATGACAAATCGATAATATTTATGAGTAATCACATTAATTTCTATCTCGAGCGAGCAACAGGGTTTTATCGTTGGCAATGGAATGAAAATGAATGTCCATTTGAAAACGTTCATGCGAATCTGTCAGAGACGTTTGTTTACCGGAAGCTATACGCATCTGCGGCTCATTCATGATGCCTTTGCGAACGAGACGGTTGGACTGTAGGAGCACAGACCCTATTGTGTATTTATGAACACGGTGATAGCCAGTATACATTACGCACTGATATACAAGAATGAATTTAACACGGAACCCTTGCCTAATGAATTAATTGGATGTCAATTAAGGGTCGGGAAGTTCCGAGTACTGGAAATGAAAATCGCCACAAACTGACTTTACCCCAGTCCCCATTACCAAATCCACACCCTTATCAAACGCCCCGTACATTTAACTAGACGACGTACCGACCCGCCCACCCTCTTAAATATATAGATGGATATTCCAGAATACATTTCTCAGCTTGGGATAAGACTATACGTATATAATTCTTCTGAGTAATCTCTGAGCCGTCTATGCTTATCAATGTTATCAATGGACGCTGAAATATCCAATATCGCTTCTAATCGTGACCCTCGTGTATCCGCACGACGTCTTCCGTATGAATTTTCTTCGGCGTTCATCCACTTCCGAATTTCCCTTCGCAGACTTTATACCATTTTTCCTGCAACTTATATATAGGAATGTATTTTATATATAGGTGATTTTTTATTTTACCGTACTTACCGCGAGTTTTCTGGCCGAGAGTACTGGCGCCGAACGCCTCGCGAATTATAATTTCCTTTCCACCCTCTCGACGCCACATGACGCGCGGGGTCGGTATGCCCTGAGCACGGCAAGTCAACTTTACCTGCAACACGCATAACTCATCTTATTTCTGGTTAGATCATTCTTCGCGGATTTACGAATAGCTTGGGATTTCTTCTTCTCGCTTTCCGCTTCCTGTTTCCTTATTTCTTCTTACTTGCATTCAATTTTTTTTGACTTTTTTTTTTCATGTGTCTCATAACTCCAACGCGATCCCTACTGCATACGTTTTATGTGTTGCTGCTTTACCACTGGTCCTGTTCCTATTGCTTTCTACATGTTCTTTTGGTCTTTTTCTTATACCGTTGTCTGTATCTCGGGATTACGGGAACAAGTATCTAGAGATTGAGTCTAATGAAAATCGATTGATTAGATTCCACAGGGAAATTTTGTCTGAAAACAAATATAATTTAGTACTCTAAATACCTTACAAGTGTACGTGTATGTGTAATATACCAAAATAAATGTAATCAAAGAGATTCTGCCTAATTTCCAGAATGACGTGTATCCAGGGTTGAAAATCAAATCCGTAGACAAAGAGCGCCATGACGTCAAGAAAGTCCTTCCACAGCATCCATTCCATCTTCCTTCCACTACTCAGCCGTGCTCTAAGTCGTACCTTGAGAACTAGAAGACGGTGGCGCAACTTCGAAACCTAATTTAGACAAACGCAGACGACGGTAAGCTTTCTTGCAAATGAACGTTAATCGAGTTTGGCCGGTTCTTCATTTTCAAACGTTTGTCGTTTCGTCTCTCAGCGCTAACTGGCTTTCCATCTGTTCCTTGTCTTCGTTTCACGCCGTTTCGCGCTCTAGAAGTTTCCTGCGACGAGGAACGACTGGAGCAAGCAGGAATGGTAGGTATCTACGAATTCGTAGGATGAGCCAGAATCAACGAGTCCTCCATTAGATCCGTTCTTCGAGAAGCGACAATTTCACGCATTGACTCTCTTAACGAGATCAGTTACCAATTAACTGAGTCGTTACCTGAAAATCTTCAGAGTCTTGATCCTAGGTAAGCGTGGATACTTACGAGTCACCGTGTACATAATATTTTCATGTATCTTTCAAAAGGCTTCTCACCTGACCACCCTCGCTGATCATAACGTCCCTGGAGGTTTCTTCGTCGACAAATTCAGGTGGTACCTGAACCGAGAGTGTTCCAGTCTGCAAAAAAAAATATATAAATACATATTACACCGGGTGTTCATAAAGTGCACGAGGTGAGGTTTAAAAATTGCATACAGAATCGCACGCGAATAATCACGGCAACGTTTACCCGCGAAGACTGTGGTGAAATATAAACTCCTCTACGTTCACGTTGCGCGCACCTATCCCGCGGGAGATACGTTCGCCGTGACTCATTGTGTGAGCGTAGCATAATGGCGATTGCGAGATGAGAAGAGAAAGAAAGAAATTGTAAAATATTCACGTGAAAGGGATAAAAGCATTAACGTTTATGCCAAGTATCAATAGCGCCGGAGACATCTGTGAAATTGTGTACTGCGGGAGGAAAGGGAAAAAAAGAAAAATTGACGTCTAGCTGCTAAAACGGATATAC
Organism: Syrista parreyssii; assembly: GCA_030142615.1. NCBI lineage: Eukaryota > Metazoa > Arthropoda > Insecta > Hymenoptera > Cephidae > Syrista > Syrista parreyssii. Next base: position 829,156 of record JARQTG010000426.1, read on the forward strand.
GATCCGCAATTTCTGTAGCGACGACAGTCGACGAGAGAGGAGGGAATGAAGAAGGAAAAAAAAAAGAGAACGTGGAAAAATAAAATCCCTAGATATTTCAAGAAATATACGAGCGACTCTTGGATATTTTTGTTAAAGAAAAGGAAGCCCGTACCCAGGTGGGTGGGACACTGAAAATGAAGCCTACGTAGAGGGTGCGAATATAAAATAGAATACCCTGCGAAATATTATATAGAGTACAAGAATGGCGCAAGGCTTTTCCCTAATTAATGGCCACCGTGTATTTCACATAATAAGTACCCAACAGTCGTGTCGACTAAATGCCGCGGTACAGCGCTGCAGTGTCGCAGGACGATATCAGCCAGTTTATACCCGGTCTTTTTACATGGTTCTTACATTTTTTTCATATCGCCCTTACAATAACCCCCCCTCTATGTCGCCCAACACCGTTTCTCATTCTCGCGCCATTTTCTCACATCAAGATCCCAGATACCAATGTAAAAGCACGCTGTACTTCGCGGTCGCAGACTGGGAAAATAAATAAAAGCGGATCCATAGGCGCGACCCGACGGGTACCCGTTGTTTTATATAGCTGGACATAAAAGTCAAAGAAAGAGATGTCTCTGTCTTTCTCCAACAACTTTCCCCTGGCTCTCTTTTCTCTCCTTCCTTCGATTCTCATGGGTCCTTGCAAGGGTTTCTTCTCATACCCGTGTCTCCCATCTCTTTCTTGTCATCATAAATGCATGACGGCTTCTCGCGAGGATACGTATGGACCAGGCTGGCTGGTACTTCATTCTGTGTCTCTGTTACTACTGGTACGAGTCAGTCAGGTCTGGCTGAGAGCTATGGAGTTTATTTAGACGCAGTCGGTTGGCAGATGCGCCCAGGTACTTTTACTACTTTGCAAACGTTTTCAGTAACGAACGCGTTACTAGGAAAGCCAACGGGAAATACCACCGAATTGCGGTGAACCCTTGGAACTCGAGGAAAATTACTAATTGGGACCTGGCACTACTATTCCTGGACATCTAGGCTAATCGATAAGCCACAGTAAGGTAGCCTGTCCACTGAAGAGAAACAAGTAGTATTTTTATTAATTGCAATCAAAGTTCGCTCAATGACGCGTGAAAATTAATCTAACGCAATACAGCGACAAGCGCAGGTATGCTTTTACGAGAAGAAGCATTAAATATGTAAACATAACTTTAATCTACTGAATTCGTAATTTTGATAAACCACCGTGAAAGCGTTAGTCTATTAAAAGAAAAAGAGCAAATCCTATTTTATGCATTGAAATCAATGTTCGTTATAGGTATAACCTTAAAATTGTATGTCTTAAAAGCATATCTCTTGCTAGCCATAAATTTCATTAAACATCTACGTAATGAATAATTATTTATTCCAGACAACGTCCTGGTACGCTAGGCCTTGTGTAAAAATTATATTTTAATTTGCTTGAATTGTTCATTTGAGTATTCGATACGTTAAACTACTGCTACTACTGTGACTCCTGCAACGTCCTTTCGTTCCTCTTCGTGTTTCCATTTGCCATCAGGAACATTAGTCCAGATTGAATCCGAGCGAACGTAACAAGAACTCAAAGTGTCGTCCCGCAGACTGAAATCCATCAAAGATTATTTATACAGAACAGCACAGTACGTATACTGGTTAATAGAATTCTCGAAAGAATTTTTACTTGCTAATCCGTACTTTTTATTCAAGATTAACAACCAGCACTCGAGAAAATCTTCGATGCTCCTTCAACAGCATCCTACAGACTGAGCCAAAGTCTACTCTCAGCAGACAACCTTTAATTAACACAGAGAACTCAGCCAGTACCTGGACCAGGTTTCTATCTCTTGAGAATATCGTTGACTGAAGGTGAGATTGGACCGATGACGTCAAGGGCGAAAGGGCTGAAGTCGTAGGACCGTCTTATTCTAAAGTACACAGTCGGTCAGATGAAAAGGCGGACTAAGGAAAGGGTCAGATTAAAATATGGACAATGGAGTCGTTTCTTTTCTAAAGAAAAACCGGACAATACCGTGATTTTCTGCCAGTGTCCAATGAAACGGAGTCCTGGTGGCCCACAGGCGCGAGGCTACGTTAAACAAACGTAAGAGAATTAATATACCTGGCTTTTCATTGGATCCGTGTTAATCTGACACATGTAAACTCCGGCATCCTCTAGCTGCACACCCCTGATGTGTAAGCTCCAGGTCGAATGGTCACCGTGGGACACAGAAACGCGTGGATTATGCGTTATAACGTGATCGTGGATAGCCTGGATGGCTTTGGTGTCAGCCTTAACCCAACCAACCTGAAAACAGATTTTTTTTCTGTCAGTAAAACGTCCTCCCTCCAGCAACCCAGCGTCATCCCCAAGGTACAAAGACCACGAGATACGACACACGGCGTCAAAGAAACCATATATTTTATAGTCTGTAAAAATTTCAGAAAAAAATATGACTTTTCTTTTTTCATATTTCTCTCGCTTCTTTTTTTACACATTTATTTTCACGCCTATTTTTTTTATATCCAACCCCAAAAAAAAAAAGAAATTTCTTCCTTTCATCCCTACGTACACCCTAATATCCTACGCCTTCTCACGTATAATATACCACAGCCTGTTTTCACGTGTCCCATACCATATTCACACGGTGTACACGTTCAGTATATCTAGGCGGTTTTCGGTAAGATGCAGTAGCTACGTACCTATCTAGCTAGATGGATGTGGTGGGGGGTTGGGCGGAGGACGTGGGGTAGATACACGGAATATATCGCGGTGAAAATGCAAATAGCCACGAAGTTTCGGGCTGGCTTGTTGGTAGAGAAATAAAAAAAAAAGAAAAGGCGTCGCCACGTACGACGAGCGAGGCGCTCACGTCGGATATTGCGAGGTACACGAGGAATACGCATCTTTGCGATTTCCCGAAGGTATATGTATACATATAGTATACACATAATATGACACTTCTAAAGATTCTCCTAGCGACCCCCTTCTAACACGCCATACACCCCGTCAACCCTCTTCTGAAAGCAGCCTACCAACCCAAAGCTCCCACCTATTATATATCCATAGCTACTTCTTTCCCACCAACTCCAGTCTCTCTGTGGCTAAAGAGAGTGCGAGAGAGAAAAGAGTAGTCACCCTTTGATCTCAGGACTTGGAGAAACTTAACGCTTATAACGGCAAAGGGTTTACCATCGTCTTGGCGAGTAACGATGTCAACGGTATTGGCAAAGAATAACCATAATCGAGGATTAGCGTTATGAAAGATTTAACAGGGGACATAGAAGTGAAATGGACATCGGTGAACAGGGGATGCTCGAAGCTAATAAAGATTTGACCTATTGGCAGACCTGAGCAATATCAGTAAGGTTACAGTTGCTTAAGATATATACACGTAGCCGTGCGCGCACACACAGACAGGTGGTTTCCAAGGATGGAAAGATAAAAGGGTTGAACGTAGAGGGATGATCTTTCGTTTTGTCATATGTATAGGTCGACGTTATCTCCAAGGACATTGTTGCTCCAGGATATCTCTTTGATGAAAGAAGCTACCTTTCTCTATCAATCCCGTTCTTTTTCCCTATTTATACCTCTCGCAAACTCTATGGATGTTATCCTGACCATAGTACAGCACCGATATTACACCGATATACCGATGACTTTCAAGTTAAGGGTCGTATCTAGCCGGATGCCCGCAAGACCGTCTTTGAAGGGTAGATTGAATATTCGGATAAACCATTGGAGCTCTTTCTCTCTCTCTCTCTCTCTCTCTCTCTCTCTCTCTCTCTCTCTCTCTCTCTCTCTCTCTCTCTCTCTCTCTCTCTCTTTCTGTCTGTCTGCGGTGGGTGTGTCTCAGTCTACTGGCAATCCTTGTATTCTGTTAGTTTCTTCTTTACCGGCCGATGAACCAGCTGAGACACGAACCAGTGAAGAAGAAACGGCGATGCTGCATATTCTGTCCTTTTCACACTGTAGATTCTTCCATGTCGGATTTTATCCCGCAGATACAGGATTTATACAGGTTTTAAGGTCCATGGTTAATCTATTTATTCTTTGGGATAATAGTTGTCAATTAGCTGTATAATAACAAAGATGAATGCTACGTTATAGATACTCACCCTATATCCACCAAGATGGCTCACGAGACAGGTGAACGTAGCGTCGCGACCACGTGCCACCGTCAGGTTGGCAATGGGCGATAAGAACTCAGGTTGAAAAGCGCCGCCTGTTGACGTAGAAACGATATTATTAAAGAAAGAAGTGAATTAATTCGCTGAAAAACCTTAAAAGATAAAGTTATTCATGAAATTCGTTTATTACAAAGTTTACGCGAGTAACCGAGAGATCGTTGTGGATGCAATATCAAAAAAAAATTAGATCGACTCGCGTCCCCGTGATTGTGGGTGATCGATTAAAATATAAAAAAAAAGATAGAAAAATTGAAGACGCGTTTAAGATTATAATGCACCAGAAGCCGATCCACTTTTCGCTGGATAATAAAGGTAAAACGCGTTAAGAGGACCCATCCAGGTAAATGACAAGCGTAAATCTGTGACGTTCAATATAGACACGGTAAAACTGGATACGTCGGCGCCACGGTGATATACGAGATTCTTCCCGGATCGCGACGCCCACCGTTGGCGTCGTAATACGTCTCGCGATGCTTACGAGCGACAGGGAAGAAGAAAAAAACAACAAGTGCATCTAACCTCAAAATTAGACTAGGGTACCCTCGGCGTATGTAAAACAAAAGGACGTAAACCTGTCAAAGCAGCCATAACCTAAAAAAAAGATAAATACATATGTAAGTAACGACATTAGACAAGTATTGGCTGCCATGACAACCAAGATCGTTTACACTAAGAAAAGTAACTGTCGATACGAAATGGAGTGACAGTTGGCTGTCACTACTAGAACGTACCTGTACACCACGTCATTCGTCATCAGTCCCGTTCCCCCTTATGCGATGATTAATTAATTCTCTATTCCTCTCTCTGTTCCACTCACGACGAGTATTACCGAGCATTTCCGAACGCTTGATATCAACGCAGCACTCCATATTGTCTAATAACCTCGTACCTATACCGTACAGCATGTACTATAGCAGACTATAGCATTGTATTATATACCATAGTCTATGGTCTACACGAAAGCCATGTGTCACGTGGAAAATTCGACAACGACACAGTATCTACATAGGTGACATAACCTAACTTAACTCCGTGTACGTACTTCGGTAAATACTTGTACGCGTGTACCTATGTGCTGCAGGCATGCCTATCCGTTATTACGTCTGTCATTGGTACCACCTTGCCGAATATAATTACGACGTGACATTCGTTATTCCCTGTATATCTGTGTGTCAAGCAGAAATCGGCAATGTTCATACGCTGAGAATACATCGGAGTGATATCTCGAACCAACAAACAGTAAAGGGCGATCTCGTTGGTAATGTATTTCGAAGCGTCGGACAGATGTCGCCACACTCGCGCCTTTATTATTACTAGAAATGCATTGCGCGCGGCGTAGCGGCGTTTCATAAGCGTAAATTATTTCGTAACTTTGCATTTCTCAAGTAACCGCAATCTCTCACATTGACTGCAGGCCATGAACGCGACTACAGCGGTAAATTTACGTGGATCTCATAGAAAATAAGGCTGGACGCTAACTGAGGTGTAACTAAGATTCCCTAACAATGTCAAAGTCCTAGTTATGACGGCTATATTGTTAGACGCGAGGACCAGCCGGACGCGAACTGCATTAACTAGACACGAACTGAATTAGCTGCACGCCAACTGGATTATAATGCATATATATAAGACCGAGTTAGGATTGTCCTACGTTATTCTTAAAGGACGCGGATAGGCAGGTCTAACTGTAGACAGTATAGACTTACTAGTAAGAATCAGGTTTGAATTCCCGTCCAGTGACATAAACCTATGGATCATTTACCAGACTGCTAATTTTCATGGAACATACGATTGACGCGACGGCATAATTGTGTAATTGCGACCAAATTAACAAAAAAAGGAATGTACACGTTACTCCCTAATGGACATGCTCGATGGGTTGGGACGCTCGAAATGAGGAGTGACACTTTGCCCACTGAGCCATCACGCGAATTTGTCATTGTTACTTCAGTTACGAATTGCAACGGTCAGTACGCGTACACATGAAAACATCAAGTTTCGTAGAACGTCGAAACGAGTGCCGAAACGACAATGCACTAAAAATACAAGACTTGGTCGATACTCGGCCAATGTCTAAATCTCAATTTCGGTTAATAACGTGGTTACGTGAAGTAAATATTGAATGAAATTACAGTTACGTTTCCACGCTGTATTTATTCCCAAAATACTAACTTCAAGGAACGCTTGAGAAGACCGTCGATACATACCAAAATTCCAAGTGGCCCGCAGACGATCGTTGCCGAGGAATTTGACGATACTTTTATCGCAAATACCTAACCGATGCCTAACTCGAGTTTAGTTAGGCGATAACAAGTAAAGCCTACATCGAACTAATGTGGATTGCTCGATGGCTCAACTATATCCCGTATAGAAATTTAGTTAGGACTACGAGTAGGGCAGGATCAGCTTTCCCTAACTCAGATCGGACCATGGTCTATACATACGTGCCTGAGGACGCCCTGCTTGACCTTCCTCGTATTAGAAAGTTCCTTAAAAAATGTCTACACGGGCTAGAACCGAGTTAGGAATACGAGAGGGAACTCTTATTGCGGAAACTACGTTAGTCCCTGTAAGGAAGGCAAATCTCGTCTGGGCGAACCAGACGATTTACTACGCGCTATCGAACGACGACATGAACGACCAATCAGTATGACGAAAAGTGGTGACAGAATTTCGACATGCGGCAAATTAACTCTCAGCATAGGTCTTATGCTAAAGGTAGGAGGAAAAGGGACACGGTTACGCAATAGATGCTAATTTCTTATTCGTTAGAAGCACCTTTGCGAGAGGGGGGGGGGGGATTGAAGCCTGCAGATTACGTAAAGGCTTTCGCTTGCGAAGACGTCGGATGGAAAATTGTCAAGACGACAGAGACGGATGTAGAGTGAAGCGCAGGAGGGGGATAGAGAAAATGGCGCACGGGGATGACGGGAAACCTTAGTGATCGGACGTGTAGGTGTAGAGCGGGAAGAGTGGGGTAAGAATTTTTGGTGATAAAAATATGAAACACGTTGAAAAAATGGTATCCCTGTATCGCGTCTGGCAGGGGATTGGCTGCCGTGGTACCAGGTAACATGAACACTGGAAGGATAATAATAAAGAGAATAAAGCCGGAGACACGACGGGGTTGGAAAATAAAAATATGCTGCAGTAATGGAATGAAGAAGGTGGCGCGAGGGGAGTAGGGAGGATTTTAGATGAGAGGAAGTGAAACGGGAATAGGCTGTCGATACACAGTCCACAAAAGGGATGGAGAGTCTACGGCATAGGACGCTGCATCCCCAGGTGCATTCTACGCACCTGGTTTGCATTCGTGCGAGAGGGGTGCATCGATGGAGGAATGCAATTTCTTGTGCAAGTAGACTAACCAAACAAGTAAACAAGTACAATAACCGGACCCTTTTTACTTTGCACTTATCCTTATACGATGTATGTGTATATATATATATATATATATATATATATATAATACGACTGCTGAGTTCTCTCGACCATCATTGAACGTGTTTTCAGCCAGTTTCTTTTGGCTTTGCTTTTAAAACGTTTTATTTTGATTAGAAAAAAAACTGTCTGGCACACTTCTATTTTTACTAACGTGGATAACTCACTTGCGCTGCCTGGACCCTTGGTTTTTATTATATGATTTTTTGTACAATCACTCATGATAATTGATCCAATCTATGTATCATTAATTGCTTACACGTAATCAATTGTACGATGCCAGTTCGACTGATTGAGCCAATTGATTCAACCGTGGATGAATTGCGGAAGGAGGGTGGATGGAATATCCGTGTGTCAAGCTTGTTCAAAAATAATTTACGAGCACAGCTGAACCGCTTGTACGTTTTTATGTGCTCGCGCGAGTGTTTCATTAATGGTAGCACGGCTCGTCTTTTTTTTTTTCCTTTTCACTGTATGTCTTTCTCGTGCTGTTCGCCATTTACACTTTCATTGACTGGCAAACGAGCGAACAGGTGTCAGCCGAATGAAGGGAGTGGGTTTGATATTGAAAAATAAAAAAAAAATAATAAAAACGAAGGACTCAAATAATGGCAAAAAACACGTGCGTCAAAATGCTATTGTGTTTGTGGGCGTCGACAAAATTTTTGGCACTTTCAATTTTTGACTTCTGACGTCAGACGTTTTTTTTTTTCTTTTTTGGAAAATCTATCGAAAAACGTGCGACACTGATCCAAACGTTCCTCCAGTCCTGTTTGTTCTTTTCAATTCTTTTAATCGAGCGATTTTTCTGAATAATAAAAAAAAAATGTAATTTCGTTTCAACCAATGAGATGCATTAGATAAACTCACCAAAATTCTGATTCGGATAGATCAGCAGGGCGAGCAGCACCACCATGAGGGCTTTCGCGCGATCCACCATTTCGCCACGATCATGGATCCAGCTGTAAGCAAACAAAGTAGGTGAAGAAGAAAAGGAAAAATTTCAAATCAAGGAAGAAACCAAAGAAAGACAAATTTACCATCGTCCCAGCTAACACATTCGATACGAACATTGAATATCCATCGATCATTCGTTAGCCTCCTTACTGCGTTCCTAAATATGAAAAAAAAAAAAAAAAAAATTTCACCACTACGAAAAATTACACAACCTATTAACAATGGTCTTTGTCATCGTTATCATCTCGTTATCAAATAAATTTTTTTTTGTAAAAAAAAAAGATCAACCAGCCAAGTAATTCCGAAAACTGAATATCACGTATCCTTTATACCACATATATACCTTTATACCACGAAGGATACCAACAGCGCCCAAAGAAATTGCCGTTTCGCGAGGTAATGGCCAGTTTCCTGGTTTTCAGAAAGACGCAGAAGAGAAGTGGCGCGAGAAGGCAAAAGTCGGAAAAGGGGATTAAAGCGAATGAAAAAGTAAGAACGAAAGGATCTACTGTAAGGTTTGAATACGCCAGTCTCGAAGTACGTGCATACCTATAGAAATATATAGACATAAATATATAGCCAAAGACATATATATATATATATATATACTCGTAGATATATTCTCGTACGTTATAAGAGACTCTGCCTGTAGATACGCAGCGAACCAAAAGGAATTCCTAAGCGAAAAATATCATTATAACGTTTACAGTACGTTAACCGCTAAACTTCGTATTTATACCATACAATTATTATACGTCGGTACGTACGAACTGAGGGAGGTTATAAAAGTGCATGCGAATATTATAATGCACTTTTCATTTCCCAGCATCCCATCGGATATTGCATATTCTCCGGTGTCTACTCTGCCTTGCGCATTTATACGTATTTTTTTTATTTCTTCACCGTGCATCGAAAATATTCATAGATACGAATGCACGTGTCGGGCCAAAGTATCTGCAGTGATAAGATATTTTCGAGATGGGAGAGAAAAATGCATTAAAAAAAACTTATCAACATTGCATCCCCGAGTCAACGAATCAAAATTAGTCAATTATCAAACATTCGATTGGTCAGTAGTGCAATTTTTTTTTTATCAGCCGCGATTTCTCGGTATCCTTTACAGCATCCATCTCTGGACCATCCCGCAATCTCAAATCGTAAAACTAATCCTATTAGTTAACCCATAATTTTTTCAGCTCCGCTCTACGATCTTTCGAAACAACGCGAGAGCTGCTTGCATACGAGGGACTTGATCTGCATTCGAAATTTCATTCGCCGCGACTACCAAATGAGCCTTTCAGTTGGGTTGCGAGAATTTCGTTCAGCTGGATTTGGATACACGAGGGCTGAATTTAGTTACGAACGGGACAAAAGGATGGAAGAAGAGTGAAAAAATAATAAAGTAGCAGACTTGACGTTTCAATAACAACTTATGAATCCTTATAATATACTACAGTATATTATAAGTATATATATATATATGAAAGCCATATAACTAATCGTTATAAGACATATAGCTACAACGCGCCAAGTCCCTCCGATGGGGACTGACAGTTATATAAGAAAATTAAATAGCTCGAATTTCATTTCCAGGGAGACGTGATTGCCGAAAATTTAAGGCGAATTATTAAAGCCTGTCAATTCGATTACGTCTCATTCTCATCCGACATTCAAGAAACGTGTATCCTGCCACAGTAATAAATCGTACCCTAGAATTCAGAATGATGAAACTCATTGATTTCGTATCGATCCAGTTTGTTCTCTTTAAAAAAAAAATTCCAATTATCACTAAAAAAAAAACCCGAGATTTAAATATAAAATATATTCCCCAATATCCACGCTGGAAAACTCATCTTAGAAGTTATCCAATTAGATAACAAGATTTTCACAATTATCATTGACACGAAAATCCTAACCTTTATTCGTATCCTAAGTTTGCTCCTCACTCGGAGCTCGTATACGCGAGACTTTGATGAATCATAAGTTTTCATAATACACCCGGTATAGATTTCGACGTAAGCTTACGGGCGAATCGTTGGCTAAATGAACATGCGAAACGTTACGATGTATAAGAATACGAAAAATACGCACTCGGTAGTCGTAGTTGACGTATGAAGAAAATCAGGTAAACAAAGAATATTGGGGTTAGAATAATTTTATTAAAATTTAATGTATTCGCTGATTAAAAATGTGCATTAGGCTTGTGCTGCTTTCGTTTCTATTAATAATACATTTTATGTATCTGCTTACCCATCCGCACAGCCATCGTAGAGCGTATGGGAAATAATTGTAAAATACATCCGTATTTCCAACTGACATTATACTATTCGCGTATGATTGTGACGTATTAATTCTATGCACAGTATTCGACGTACATATCGGCAATGACTATAACGTGATTTATTGACGCGTGTAAAATGATGCATGCGCACGTTTGACGATAACAATAACAATTAAATTGTCCACAAGCGAGATACGAGTCGATATGTTTAATGCGACGTTGGAAACTATCCACATGGTTATTTTGACAGTAAAAGAAAGGAAATGAAGTATATTAACTTTATTCACTTCGTTTTTATTCTTCCCCAGCTATTCTAGTCAACGAGTAATATGATGCCAGACAGATAATCAAAATGGATGCCGCGATTAATAATATACGCATGGTATGCGTGTATGTAAAGGGCTGGTTAATTCCTAGTTAGATTTTTAGGTGGCCGCTGTTATATCAATAGTGATTTATTGAATAAACGAAGAAATCCCCACTAGACCCAATTAGCGCGAGCTGCAAGTTTCCTTTTCTTTGTAAACGTTCAATATTTTATTTTACCCTCGTGCATGTCTACTGCGTGCTCTTCTGTTCCACGCATCCCTTTAGTATATATAGTGTTTATATGTGTGTCTGTGTGTATATATATATACACTGTATGCATGCAATCATATATGTGTGCTATGTATATTCGTGCTATATATTTTAAAACGCAGTATATTATTTAACTCCATGGGCTACCCATTGCCCTGGCTTGAACCGTCCAAGTATAGTTATCGTGGCATCGATTTATTTATCGCGCTATTTGTCTCTAATAATTTTCAAGTAGCCATCAGACTAGAGGATAGGGGAGAAAGGAGTAAAGTGGACAAAGAATAGTGGGAAATGTGTTCTAGAACATTTCCTATTGAGAGAGTAGGAAGATACAGGTTGGAATTTTGCATGAATATTTCAAGAGGACATTTATCTTTAATGAAACAGCGGTTTTCAGGCAGAACGATACAAGATGGTCTCCGGTCGAATTCGACTGTGGTTGAGAAGAAGTTTGAAGTGGTAAAGTAAAATGACGGAGAGAGAATTAGAGAGACTGGATCGGGGGGACGGCGGACGGAAAAAAGGAGCTTTGGGATAAAAATTAATTGTTTGTGCAACGTAAACTTTGTCAAATGAGTGTAAAATGACCTCGATCCCCACGTGGCTGCGAGTGCCGTGCTAGAGCAGTACAAATAAGATATTAAAGCAGAGAAAGAAAGAGCAAAAAGAGAACAAACAGACTGCCCTCGGCCATTATAAACTTCCGTCCGCCGCGACGTGACGTAGGGCTTAACAACGAGAAGGAAAGACACTGTCTTTATATATTTTTTCCGCAAAAAGTGCTTGATACAATTTTTCTACGTGCACGAAACACTCACCTGGCATTAAAGACTGATAAAAGCATTGCAGATTGCACGACGACACTGAACCGTTTTTGACGCCGCACTGCCATGAAATTTAAACTCGTACCGCAAATTGTGCGTCGTAATTTCCCACCATGATTACGACTCGCCTTGTCTCCTTCTTATTCCCGTCTGTCTTCCACACTCTGGCAATCTTATTCTCTTTCACTTATCTTCCTTTTCACTCCTAACCACTCGCCATTTTCAGACTGCTGTTCCTTCTTCCTCTCGCGTCTAATTAACGCTCGTTGCAAGTTCACGTTGAGTCTAATTTCGTTGAAAGTGGATGCACACAGAATACTTGTATATAGCAAGCCATATACGTGTACGTATACATAAATACTAAGGTGAATAAGTTTGTAACTGATAATAGTTCCTAAAGATAAGCTAAAACTTAACCGAGCCAAGCAGGACCAAACCCTTCAGCGCCACGTTACGCTCCTATCGTGTACTAAGCAAAGTATGTTCTTCGCGATACAGATTCGCATCCTGTACTTTCCGTTTCTAGGGTACAAAGTTGCACTCGGTAACTAGATACACGCTACTATCTATACACGCAATATGTACAGACACTTATACGGAACAGTGCGTCAAAGCACTAAATTACACGACGTAAACAAGATACAGTGTATAACACGGCTGGTATAAATAATACTAAGAAGCCATAGAATCTTTTTAGTTACCTCTGGCAGGTATCGTGGCGCCACAGTCGCGGCGGGCCTTACAATTAGACAGAAGAAGAAAATTAGCGGCATTTTCACGAGTTCCTGGATGCTCGCCGACGATGCTCTCTAGCACCCAAGCCAAAACTACTCCGAGAACATTAAGGGTCATTACAATGGTAATAAATAGCGCGAGCACATCCCGCCGCGGTGATATTTATGTTATCAATTTCAAAAGCTAGTTCCAGGCCGAAGGTGCCAACGCAATGAACTCATGGCGATGCCTCTGGCAATAAAACTTTTTCCTCTTATAGACTATGGCCGCGGCTATACTACATTCGTGCTTGCTTCTACTTGCGCCAAGGGTGAGTAAACCTCCTATACTTCTATACGTACTATCTATGCGGACCTGCAGGCTGCGAAACAGCCTATATACCTACTACTCTACACTCAACTCTCCTCTGATACTCTACTATGCTGTATTCTACTACGTTTTGCTCTACTACTAAGTCTGGCCTGATACTACTACTACTAGTAACAGTACGTAGTACTTCCTTATCGTATACATACTTCACACACTACAGTGACTGTTCCTGTATCCTATACGTCGAAGGACAACGCTCTACTCTTCAGAAATTCCCACAGTGCCAGACACTTTGTCTTAGTACAACTTCGAGTTCACCATACTGTCAACTAGACTCCATCTTGTGGTTACTTTCCCTTGCAGTTTAATATATCTCCACAAGAGTAAGATACGTAGCTTGATATTATTATCACCATAAATATCCAATTTAAGGATAAATCTTGGAGAATTGCTTGCAAATTCATGACATTCTAAATTTAGCATAAGATTTATTCTAAAGGATATTATTAATTAATGAAAATTATAAATGACTCACTGATATTCAGATTATAGTTTTCAATGAAATTTTCATTTCAAACTTAAACGTTGTGAAGTTGGCTACGTCAGGTGCTGCATTGGTATGTACATATGTATGTATGCGGGAGCGTGTGTGCGTATACATAATAGAACATTTATTCCAGACAAGACAACATGACTTCTGCCATTTAAATCTAATCCTTCTTTTCCCTCCTGTAAACGTTCGGAAAAGCCACTGAACGAGTTTCAAAATCAAAAAATGGCGTAGGTATCTGCTGGACGCAATATGGGCGATATTCATGACGGCAAGATAAAAATCTTTAATTCTCACCGCCTTCGTCCTCATTCAAGCTTGAGCGAACAGAGTGGCACAATCCCGCCGACTGTTTAATCGCTTGGTGACTTTTGGAACTGAGAGAGACACTTGGAAAAAAGGAAGACCAAAGATTCAAGACACAAGAAAAGATATAAACGGGGGAACAAAAAATGGTTTCATTATAATTATATGTCCCCTGGAATTTTCTCTGTCCCGGTAAACATCTTCCTTCTCTCTCTTACTTTTTTATTTATTTCTATCCTACCTCTACGACTTTCCGGAAGGAACCTCAAGGATCTTGACTTATTCACTGATATCCAAGAGGAGAATTCACGAGCTGATTTCCACGATTCGGCAGGGGATTGTCGAACGTTTTACAAGGACCTCAAGGACACTTCAGGATCCTGATATCGTTCGAAATCGTATTTTGTATTTAATAAGGAGCATCAAGAGATACAGATAAATCTTTTATGTGCGGATGGTGTAAAACTGAATTTCCACCCGGCAAGGAGAACAAGGACAGAGAGAGGAGAAAGGATAATGAAAAAGAAGAAAGAAAAATAATAAGCACTTTCGTACCAACAGCAAACTCATTCGACAAGAGTTTCAGAATGATATTACATGAAATTACACGAAATTGAAGAAATGGATAGACATCTTTTTTTTTTTTAAATTCACAGCACGAAGCTTCTAGGATATTATACGAGGTATGTTGGACAAACGACCGAAGTAGCCAGGTAGAATTTTAACTTTGAACAGGATGTATCAAAGAGTTTTGATTTATACAAGAGTGTCAAGGACCAAGCATAAAATTTTATATTTAAAATGGACATGAAACATTTGTATAACGTACTGGGATTGAATTTCGGAGGTGTGTATAGATGGCAGCTATATCAAAGGAATGGATGTCACACGTGTCCTTCGCAGAACTTTTGAGATTCGATTACGCGAAAAGGAAAAATCAAAGCGACCGGTTGCTATTCTCATTGGACTCGCACCCGTCGCTTGTCGCCACGTGGAAAGGACATCAAAGCATACGTCACTGCAACACATAATCCCGTGTGTCCTATGATCAGGATTCGGTCCGTAATAACTGTAGGAATGAACAAGGTTGAGTGTCGAATTGAAAAAAGGCAAAAATATAGAAAAAAAATGTCATGGACATAAAAAAGCAAATTATAATTAAAACGCACGTGCAGTATAAATCTTAAATTAAAATCCATTAAAGAGAATATGTAAAAAAAAAAGTCAAAACACCCCAGTAAAATCTTTCTCAAAAGGTCGTGAGAAAAGGAGGTGGAATTATGAAAATTTTTCTCTATCGTTCAAACTCGACGAAAGCTACTCGTACAATTTGTATAGATAGTTACAACTTAAAAGTCAGTCGTAACGATGAAGGAAGGCAACTTAAAAGAATGAAGGTTTGATCTCAACATGAAATAAATGTTTAAACTCACGTGTCTAATTGCCAACGATCCAAATGACACTTGTCCAGCTGTCAGCTGCAATTAGTTATATTTAATCAAAGGAGCACGTGACTGTCACTCAGAAACGAGAAAACCCGAACGCATCCGTCCCCTCCGAAGGACGACGCCAAACTGTCGGATCGCGGCTTCTGTTCCTCCGTACTGAGGACCAGACCGAGAGTTGCTGTAATAAAGCGTTGTGGGCTGGAATCGCGCAGCCAGCGGTGGAAGGTGGAAGGTGGAAGGTTGGAAGGATCATGTACATATACATATGAGGGACAGGCGCAGGTCCTCTTAGTCAGGGTGAAGGGTGAGTGCAGCTGAGGATATCGTGGCTAAGTGAAGTACATAGGTGAGAGGTCGTTAAGGGGTTCAAGTTGAAAAAGACTAGACTAGCTAGATAGGATCAGTTCCCAGTGCGCATGCTCTGCTTTATGTACCTACGTAGAGGACCTACCCATGTCGAGACTGCAGACTTGATTTAATCGTCTGGGTGACAGGACACTCGCCTTTGCTCCTATGTATACCTACGATGCTCAAAGGAATAAAGACCTCACGTAATTTGCATCCTGAGAACTTGAAAAGTAAGCATTAGACAAGACGTTGACGAGTCATGGACCAGAAGGAAAATTCGTGATTATGCACGGACATGATACCCGGCATCTTCTGATGATACCAGATTATAATATAATTATTTTAAAAGCGCTATATTTTCTACACTATGAATTAACGTTTACGTCGAGTATTTAATGAAATAATTAATTGTTAAATTCCTTTTGAATCTAAATGAGGAAAGCTAACAATTTTATAATTTAATTAATGTGAATCGTTTGACAGGTGAATTGCGAATGACAGATGAGATTCTAAGTTTGACAGATGTAAACAGAGCACGTGGGTAGCACGTGGTGTCTGACCTAACCCACGTGGTCCTTTATAACTTATGCTTAAAAATTGTAACTCGAAGCACCATGGTGCAAATATTGTAAATTTCTGAATACATAACGATCTCTCACAAATTCTCCATCAACCCTTCAAATACTTAGACTTAGGTATAACTTTAAAGCGGCTTAAAATATCTGAATTATGTAAATGCAAAATTTGCTTATCTTCTATGATAAAATGTAACAGTATACTTCGATTTTGCATAATCACTATTCTAATCCAAGTATAAGTACACTAAGAATTCCGAGTTTAAGAAAATAAACTATTCTCAAAGCTTCAACCAACATCAAAAGACTTATTCAAATGACACACAAGAAACATACAATTATCCCCCAAAATAGTCTCATAATAACAAAATTTATCTCATTAATTAAACTAATTCTTAACCCTCAATTTACATTACGTTTTACAATCCAAGGTCGAAACCTACCCTGTCTATAAATTCTATGTACAGTATCCGAGATCGCAGAGTTCATAGGTCATAATCGCGTTATCACAGTAACGTCGAGGTCCTCCCAGCATCTTGTTGATACTAATAAAGCCATACTCATTCCCATCCTGGGAGCTTCCGTCACACTTCAACTTCCAGGAGAAGCACGACAACCGCCTCTAATGACGGATTTCAGCAAAGAGAAGAACCCAGCTTTTCGAAACGGAGTTTCCAGACAGGGCGCTACAACCACGCACCATGTGGAACATTATAATGGCGTCGAAACTTCCAGCGCATACTTCAACGCCTTGGTAGAACTCACGATTGAATTAATATCCATCCAGGGAATCCAATCAGGCGTAACCTAATTAAGTAATTAAATATTTTTATTACACACATTCCATACGTGCATAACAAGGAGTATAATTTAATTCGTTAATTAAATACCATACCTGTACAGCAGTGCAAACGTAATTAATCAAAAACGATTAATTAATTATTTTACAGAAACCATATAATCTGGTAACTTGATAAAAGTGTACAAATCTTCACCCTCCGTGCTGTCCGTAAATATCGTTTTACCAGATGAAAAAGACGGAGCCTGAGAGACATCTCGGATGGACCATTACGTACTTCATGGTACATCTTAGTACAGATCAGGAAGGGCTGTAAAAGAATAAAGAAAAATTCTATAATACAATGCTCCGCCACTCGTGGCATCATTAAGGAACTTTTCGCATATTCAATAATCTTGGGTGCATTTTTAAAAGAAATGCATAAGACCCTATGCATTTTTCTTAAAAGTGCATCACTCTACATTAGACCCCTTATGCGTCTTTTAAAAGCGTTTCAGGAATTTTATCATAAAATCAATTTCGCTCTTTGACGTCAAGCGATTCAACAGGCAATTTCGCGGTTCACACGCACACAGTAGACTACACATCGCGCACCGTTTTTCGTAATAAAAAGTAAATCAAATGTTAAAAAAAAGTCTCGTTTGACTTGCACTGTTCTAATGGATTTTGTGTTTGACTGAGAGCAATGAGATTCGTATACGTCGTCGGGTTAATTTTGAAAAAGGAATTTAATATAAAGAAAAATATGGTGGAACTAAAAACAGAAACTATTAACAGAACGACCAAACAATTACAACGGTGCTAGCTAATGAGAATGTGAAAATTTTCACGTAATGAGAATATCAATTGACAACCCAGTTCGTTATACCTATGTACTTCGTAGAAGCGTGTGAGTGAGAGAGCCAGGGTAAGCTACGAGAGAGAGAAAGAGAGAGAGAGAGAGAGAGAGAGAGAGAGGATAGTGAAAATTTTCTTTTTTGAAAAAATAAAGAGTATTAAAGTGTGAGAGTGTTAGGAAAAGAGGAGGAGGAAGAGGATGGCAAAGGAAGTAGAGAAAAAGAAAATATAGAAAACTCTCTCTATCTTTGTCTTACTTTCATATGCTATGTGATTCTATGTTCCTATCTTTCTCTCTCTTATTTCTTACACTTTGACCATCTCTCGCTCAGTAGTACACGAAGAATACTGCCAACTGGCAATTACACGAGACTCGTGTCGAATGCCATGAAAGCTTATGAAAGCCAAAGGAGAGCCAGCAATGCAATATACTATATCTATATATATATATATATATATATATATATATATATAGTACAGACATAATAT